>JBAMYA010000021.1:1789548-1806961 GCA_037176975.1 Arrhamphus sclerolepis | reverse complement strand
CGCACAGGTGGCGTTCATCATCTTTACACAGGTCGTTTACACACTTTTCCAAAGTTAAGAGCGTTTGTTGGATCTGATGTGGCCAGAGCCATGTTGAGAAAATATTTTTTGCTTAAATTAGGCATGAGCAAGTACAGTATTATCTGTATCTGTATCTGTTCGGGGCCTAACCCGGAAGATGTCTGGTTGTCTTGAAATGGGCGGAGCTTTAACCAGTATGTTAATTTAAAAACATGCAATTGATATGGGTTGATCAGAAAGTGTTAAGAAAAGTGGATATTTATTGCTGATTAGAAAACTATTTCCAGGACAGTGTTACGGGCCTCAAACAGTCTGTGTGCTCAGGCTCATAATGGTTGTAAGGTCCTGTTTAAAACAGAATAAGAAGAGACATAAAGAAACGAGAATTCTTTATTACAAGAATTCTCCAATAAAATACACTGTTCTCGACAATGTCCTCAATATGCGGTGCACAATGGCATTAAAACAAAGTAAGCTATACAGCTCATCATTTCCATCACAAGTCCATTAAATCAATTACCAGGATGAACATAAAATAATATGAATGTACTATAACATTTTTATCAAATACTTTTGTAAATATACATTGTGCACTTAATTCACATCAGGTTATTTGCTGGACGTTAGCAATATAGTTAAGCTGTATAACATACCACAGTTAACCTGCTCCAAAGTTGACTATTTTTATTAACATTCAGAAAACATTCTCAGCTAAACTCTCATTGTTAACACCTTTAACAAAATCTACTAAGCTTCGATATAACTTATGTGAAAGCTCAGCAAATATATATTTCTTAATATATAATATTAAGAAGTTAAAACATAAGACTACTGGGGAGATGTCATCTTACTTAAAGATCGTATGTGAAATGCCTTTGTTATCAGCAGAAACATTCAAAGTTTGTAACATTACTCAAAAAGACAAATATTATTTTCACATGAATCGTATCCATGTCACATAAGCCTTAAAAGTCCTTAGTGATGTTTTATGATACATTTAACTCATTACTAACCTGTTTAAAACAGAATAAGAAGAGACATAAAAAAATTATGTGCGTTGTCATTCATCAGGCTCGTCTCTGTATGAGAGCAGAAAAATGGCGCAGCTTCCTGCTTGACCAGCACACCTGGGTCCCCCTTGTGTCTCAGTTAGGAACTGCACCTCAAACAGCATTCAACAGCACAAAAAAGAATACTCAGAACATTGAGTTTGTTTTGTTGTTTTTTTTTTAAACCAAATATCACTGGTTATAAAACTGTGACCATACATCTGTGGGTGTCACAACATCATCAGCATTGAGCTTCAGATCGATGGTTTTGATCACGATAGCAAACAAGCTATTTACAGAACAAGTTGTGCAACAATGAATACAACACATACGGTTGCAACGTAATGAACAAGACTTTTCATACTCAACATAACTTTCTTTTTTTTTAACTTTTAATCTTTTATGATCAGTGTGATTTTGGTTCTTTTTTATTTTTTTTTATTTCCACACCAGGTGTGTGTGTGTAGCACCACTACTACCTACGTGTCAGACACTCAGTGCGTGAAGTAAAATAAAACTGGTTACAGCCAGCTGGCAGTTTAAAAAAACAACAAAAAACTCAGAGGGAGACAGTAGTGTGTAGCTTAATTTCAAATACTTATACAACTACTACCTTTATTTTTACATGAATTACAGCAAGAAAGTCTCAGACGCTCAATGGTGAAGTCAGAAAAACAGTTTTTTTAACTGACCGTTTAAAAAAAAAAATCTCAGACGGGCAGAGACGCAACACGGACCGCTTTCTACCCAGCACCACATCTGAACGAACCCACGTTTACCAGAACTCTACTGGTTATGAGTACAAACTGAAATAAAACAAACTAGAAGCTGAAGAAACCCAAAATGTTAATGGAAAAGACCCGCTGTTCTCCGTGTGAGTGAGCAGCGCGGTGAGTAGGGGAGGGGCTGTGACGCTGTATGAGGATTTTCATTCAGTCCAGCACAGATATTGACTCGTATTACTTGTATAATACTCGTACTTAGCAAAAGTGCTTTGTCCGTACCAGATACTCGTTTCAGCCGAGTGTCCGGCTCAACTCTAGTTTTGACTTTTCCATCCCAACACCTCACTTCCCGCATTATCTTTCTTTTTCTTCATTGTGCCTTTGCACACACATGCTATCATTTTCACTGCCACATAGCTAAGATGGTGGATGTGAAATATGAAAAGTACACATCGTTCTGCACTCAGCATTGTGGCCGTTTTGAGTACACCATCCGGGTCCTTTCAGTACCCTTACTTTTGCTGCCATCGTAATTGGAACATCCTACGTAGTCAAACTGAGTATGGGAAGTACGGGAAGTATGGATATGGGAACACAGGCCAAGTACCGCTTCAGAGGGCAGGCACACCTCTTACTGCATTTGAGCCAGCGCAATAATTTAGAGCAATCAGGCTATTTGACCTAAACGTACAGTTTTTATAGGAGTCCTACAACACTTTTTAACTGAAATACTGCACCCAATCAGAATCAAACATTTACCCAGACCATGGTATAACTGAAGATACCGTCACCTTCAGACCTGATTTTTTTTTTTCAACTGAACAAAAAAACAAAAACATGAAACCAAAAAGACAAAAACAGCCCTCCCCCCAGGTTTTGTCAACTCATGCTTTTATTAGAACGTCTTGATGCTTGTTACAGGGGATGCCAGGACTGAATGAACATTCATCCCTCCGCAGAAACTGTACATTGTAAAAAAAAAAAAAAAAAAAAAAAAAAAAGAGTTCAGAAAACTAGCTTAATGTTGAGATGAACTATAAAACAATTGAAAAAAGTCATTTTAAAAACATTTCTTTATATTTGTACGTGTTTATGATTTTCTCTGCACTGGTGAGCACATATATGTATTCACCTTCATAGTGGTTAGTGGGTACTTAATTGAGTTTAGCTCTTTTGAAGCACTTTTTGTGGGACACAATCCTCAGATAAATGTGTTTTCATTGTGCTCTGACTGTGTCTCTCCTCAAGTCTCCAAACTGGCCGGAGTCTCATCTGCAGCGCCATGTTTTCCTGCACTGACTAAACTGTTCTGAATTTTTACATTCAACATTAGATATTTACTTAGTCTAATATATGTCAAAGGGTTCTCAACGCGTGGGAACACGGACAATCCTCTTTAGGAAACACCGGTTTAGAGTTCTAGTTACCCTCCAGCATCTTCATTCTAGTAGCCCAAGCAGTTCCTGTTTGTAGCAAAAGCATCTCAGATGTTTAACTCACCTATATATATGTATGTGCATGCATTTGCAGTTGTATTTGGTGGCTCTCCATACACGTAAAGATTTCTGATCATAAATATTCAGCATATTGAGCATAGACACCATTATATGTCACTGTGGCCTACATGTTCTTCTGAATAGATTCTGTCACTCTTAACAGACTTCAAACCACAAGAAAATCTAAACATTCTGCAAAACTATCAAGATCATCACAATCTAACATAGAAAGGAAGGCTCATTACAGTTTTTTCATAGCCCATTATCAGAAAATTGTTCAGACCTTTTCTGCTTCTCCAGTAACTTGGGAAAATTTGGATTTCTCCATGTCTGTGCTCTGCAAAAACTAATACTGAGATGATATGGTAGTGGATGGCTTAATGTTTCAAACTAATTTTTAAATACATATTTAGAAAGCATGTCTTTCATTGCACTCCATCAATGGGTGTGGTTAGTTGTGCTTTTGAAGACACACAGCTGCATCATATTTTGTGTGTTTGTGGCTCCATTACATCCCTGGTTTTATTTATGTCTCTGATTACGATGAAAGAAACACTTGAGATTTAAAATTAACTGAATGGAAGAAAAATACTATCTCAGTATTTCACATCAGCATTTCACTGCCACTGAAAAAGGCTTGCTGGAATACAAGTTAATGACATTTAAAACAAGTCCCTATGTTTACCAAGTTATTTCTACAGCACTAAACATGATATTTTGTGTGTAAATGCCAGCAGCAATCTGACTGTGAGCCTTGAGGTCTGTTGGACAAGTTAAGACAGAACACCTTCAAGTTTAATGGTCTGTGCAGTGTAAAGAAAACTTCACTAATTTTACCTCTTACATGTGTTGTGGTAGCTTCCTTCAGGCCACTTACATTTGATTAATTCACAGCTGCACAATAAACAGAATCAGTTCCAGCTGAGGCATTAAATTACCTATAATTAAGCCGACTGAATGGTCTGCTGTACGTAATTGATTTTATTGTGCCTTAATTTATAACAAAATCTTCAGCAAAGTGATGAGATTCAATGGCAGCTGCCATCCTTGAGAGAAAGCAGTTCAGCTCACTGGATCAGATGTGGAACATCTTTAATGACAATGGAGTTATAAGTCAGTGTCTGTCTCAATTCTGACAATGAAAAATAGTCTGAAAAGTGAAAGAGGGTGTCTCTAACCAGTTGTTTTTCTGTCTTTGTGAACATTTCCAGGATGTGGCCACGGTAGAGAAATGAGTCATCACAGGGCAAATTCAAGACTGTTCATTATGATGCATCATTATGTGTTTATATTTCCTGTTCAGTCTGCTGCGTGTGTTCCTCCTGCCTATCCTCCCAGCATGCCCACCATTATCACTATTACACATGCTGATTGAAACAGGCTGTAGCCAGAAGAGGCTTTGGGAGCAGCAGCTAGCTCAGTCTCACAATATCACAATGAGAAACAACTCAATGTAATGTACTTCCAGTATGATTGAGCCCCAGCTTGGACTTCTTGTCAGCTAAAGCAGTCATTTGACACTTGTGTGGTGGTTGAATAATTTTATCCCCCGTGTTCAACTGTTTTTTCTTTTTTTTTTTTTTTTCGTTTTGTGATTGTTGTTTTTATGTTTTAAACTTGGCTTACAATCAAACACAGAGGTTGTAATCAAGTGTTTTGTGAATCCATTGATATTTTATTCACTAATATCCAGGTTTTTTCTTTATCCACGGTTTGTTTATTCAACAAACTTAGTCATAGTTGAGAATCTTGGTTTGGCATTACTCTGATAGATCAGAGCGACATCTAGACAGATGTAAGGTCTGAAAAACAAGCTGTTTGGCCTCCTCATCTAGGGGGTGGGACCGACTGTTGCTTCACAAACTGCTGCTGCATATGGTTGGTCAGCACTACAACCAATCAGAGTCATAAACAATGTTACGTTTTCAGAGCGATGCAAGCTAGTCAGTGAGAGAGCAGTTTGATATAGAGAGACACCAATATAATGAAAATGGAATCCAATTGTTGCTGTTTTTACAAGCAGAATTTGAAAATCACAGCATGCTCAAACACTCAACCAGTATCTTCAAAAACATAACCATTCCTTCTGTGCAGATGATTGGCTCTCCAAGACATTTGGCCATGTTTAATGATCTCCAATGGAGGGTAGGTTAATGAACCTGCTGGGCAAATTCAAACTCAGCTTCCTCTAAAATGTCAAAAATTAAAAGCTCAAATCGGTCCAGATGTGTTAACATTTCCTTGACTACAAATACATTAGAACACATTCATCTTGAAGACGAGTTTGTTCAGAATCAACTAATTTTTACAAATCGACTGACTTCATTTTTGTTAACTTCTCATACATTCCCATAGCGTCAGTGCCAGAGCTTTCAAGAAATCATTTTCTTATATGGTCTATAGTCAGTGCATTTGCCTGTAGAAATTAAGCGTCCATTCACTTCAATGGCAGTGAATAGAACAGTTGGAACAGGTGGAAGAGTCCACAGAACAGGAACATGGAACAGTTTTCTTCATTGCCTCGAAACCCAACGGTCATTGGATAAACGCTATGATTTTGTCCTGCCCCTAACGCTCAGCATCTCTAGGTGTGAATGAAGCTGTGGGCTGGCCTCAGCTGGCCTGGACTGTTTTGATTGACAGCTATTTTGAGATATAAACTGTCACTTAATCATTAGTAGTTCAGTCCCCTCGCAGATTTTTCAAGTGAAGTCAAAAGACAAACTGCAACCCATTTCTTGGTATTTCCTTGGTATTTACACCATTTTCATCGTTCATTTCGTACACCATAAATAAAGCACACTTATAGTATTTCCTTGTTTCGATTTAACATAATTTCAACATGTCCTTTGTCAAGTTTAATTTAATTTCTTTATGTCGTTCAATTATTCATACTGTTGGCAAACAGGCAAATAGGCAATAGGCAAATTTTATGATGTAGGCAGACAATGAGCTTCCCCTCTTTGAAAGACCAGCAGCAACTGCTGTTAACTGCATACAAATGTCCTATTCAGGGACACAGAGATATGCTGGGGCCTGGCATTGGGAACCGCCATTACCCCATAACTTGAGATTGCATACTGTGAAATTCTGTACTAACCGAAAAAAATATGTTTAATGATAAATCAAAACAACCAGCAGGTGGCAACGCTAGAGACAGAAATATTTCAATCAGTGAGCTGCATTTAAATTTAAATCAAAACGTGCATCTTAAAGACACAAGGTTTCAAGAATATTAATATAGCTTTGGCTGTGATAACCTGGCATTAATGCAAACAGTTTTAATATTATTCCATCAGTAGCACCCAATAAACCATTGATCATGAAGCTGTATAATGATAACACTTCAGTAAGCTTTTTTCAAACACTCTACATTTCTATTTATAACATATAATAGTCCATGATTACCATAAATTACAATTTCATTAAACCATATTCAAAACGGCAATTTTTGATTGTTTTTTGCACTCATAGATATTTAAATTTGACAACCTCTGTCCTGTTAAAACCTCCCACTGTCCCTCTGTGAACTTTGGCACCCCCCCACATGAGAGCTGGGAACCCCGGATTGGGAACTGCTGCTGTGTATATAATATTTTTGTCTTTGTCTGAATTACATTGAGGGGTATACCAAGGAAAACACCTGGAACATTGAAAAAGCAGATGCAAAAGCCTTTGACCTGCAATGGCCACTTCTGATGATCTCTTTCAGTTTTGTATTGAAAAAAAGTTCAGATATGCAGAGGAAGTTATGTTTTTGGAAACATCTCTCCCTTCTGTTTACCCCCTTTTTCTGCACCAAATAATGTTCAGGTCCTATTATGGAAATATTGCTGCTCAGTTATGCACGCGATTTCGCCTCTTTAACAAACTACATGACATTCCTTCACAAAAATGCTGGAGTTGAATAATTAAAGAGAGTTGTGTTGCGTTAATGCACTTAATTATCATGTTGTCATGATGACATGAATAATTCATTAGAATTCTGTGCTTTATCAAAAGGATCTAAAATTCTAATGCATTCATTTCCTTGTTTAACTTCTCACTCTGGGTTCAGGGAGAGTTTTCGTGACCAAGGGGAAAATGGTCTAACATGACCACAGACTTCCTTAAAGCCTATTACTATTCGAAAAATAAATAAAATCAGCAATGATTATTTGATTGTTTCCAGGAATTCCTGAGAAATAAAAAGGAAAAGGGTCTGAAGATGTTACATAAGGTAGTGTTCGTGCTCCCATGCTGACGGCAGGACTCAGAGCATATAAATGTTTAACGTAGGCCATGAAATAACAATCTTTCCTGGCTAATTAGGATACCATCCCTGTGTCACTTCCCTTGCCTTTTGTGTGTCTCTGAATGTTTATTCAGTGCTGTTTGGTCAGTGATGACAGGACAGAGAGGAAACCAGTCCACCATAAGAATCAAAGCAGCAATGATGAGCAGAATTTGTTCTCCTTCGAAACTTTTTCACGCACAGAGAACAGATTAGCATTCTAAATGTACAAAATAAGGAAGGAGTTAATTAATGAATCCACATTGGGGGAGTTGTGCTAATTAAATCAAGGTTCAGTAATCACTTGAGGTTTGATTAATTCCTTGAAAAGCCTCCAGCTGATCCAAAATGCTGAGAGTTCTGATGAGAGTTAGCAGGAGATAGAATATTTTCTTCAGTTTGAGAATTACTGGCTCACACATGAAGTCATCAATGACCAAACTCCATCATACCTCAAAAGCCTTATAGTTTAATTTTATTCCAGCAGAGCACTCGTGGTTAACAGAGCTTCCAAAATTACAGCTCAAAATCAAAGAAAGGGATTCCTACAGTTACTTTTTATTTCTTTACAGACAGCATGGGCCCAAGATGTTTTATGTTTTTTCATTAACTTCATTTCATTTTCTAATATAAATCCACTTTTACATGCCAGGTCAGCCACTTGTCGTCAGTACTTGTCCCAGTAGAGCAGTGGCTTCATTATATTTCCTTTTAATCTAATCAAATTTAATTAATTACATGCAATTAATCATGATTAATTGCATTTTTATTACATAGCTAGATTTGACACAATAACCAAATCTGTTTTGGTTGACAACTAAATCAATGAATAGACATATACAGTATATGAACTTTAACAAGAAAATGTACTTTAAAAAACATTTGTCTACTATTCAGATTAGTGCACACTCAAAGAGCAATAACAGCTATTATAGTCAACATGTTAAGACTTTTTGTTACCTCAAGTGTTCAGGATGATTGTGTGTGACTCATTGCTTGTAATCACGTTTTATAGAAAAATTACATTGTTTACTAAGCATTCTGCAGGGAGAGATTGTATTCAGATAAGCTGTTGTCGAAGATAAACTTTGTAACTGGATGACTATACTCGTATATCGCTGCTCTTGCATCATAAATACAGGTTCATTTGTGTGTCTTAGATAAATCAGCTGTGTAAGCCAACCCTTGGGACTGTGCTAAAGTGCAGCGAAGTGGTGAACTGTGAAACTGTTGGCTATAAACACTTTGTTTTAACTTATAATAAATGGGACTTGCATATTGCAGCACTGTTTGTGTCTTTCTTGGCAGAGATTTGGTCTGGAACCAGGAAGATCGAACAAAAATAAAAAGCTCATATTGCATCAAGCACTTTCAGTGTCTTCAAAACAATTTTTCAAGTAAATTCCAGGGAACACTGACCACTAAAAATGGTAAACCAAACATCTTTGGCGAAGTAAACGGACCAACAGGAGGCGGGAGGATGCATTACAGTCTCTCTGTGATGAGAACTTCAGAGCATAGTGTTGCCTCTGTACAAATACAGCTGTGTGGCCACTTCCAACTCCACCAGCATCGTCAAGTTTGCTGACGACTCTGTTGTGGCGGGCCTGATCTCTGATAATGACAACACAGCTTACCTTAAGGAGATTAGAAACCTAGAGACTTGGTGCTAGGGCAACAATCTCCTCCTGAACGTCAGCAAGACAAAAGCAAATTGATAGCGGACTTCAGCATCAAGCAGGAGAGGAAATACCAGCCACTCAACATCAACAGGAACCCAGTGGAAACAATGGACAGGTTCTCATGCCTGCCATGGCCCTGTCACAGCAACACCATGTTAAAGTAGGTCCAGAGCTGCCAACTGCAACATCTGAGGTTAACCTCAACGGCGCTGATCTGACCACATCTAATTTTTTGGAGCCAGCATGCTGCTGCGTAAATGGAGGGACATTGATTGGCACATGCTGCACAGGTGTGCCAATCAGTCCCTCACTGGCGCTGTTTCCGGAGCCTCTACAGTGGTAATTCACACTAGTTACATGACACTGAAACAATTTAGAGGACACAACCTATTATTTTTATTTTAAAACCTGCTTTAGCTGCCCAAAACTGAAACAACACTTTTATAGTTTTCAGAAGTCAGAAGAAATAAATAAAAAAAATTGAGGCAACAATGGGATTAAGCATGTTAAGAGCCCACATAAAAAGAAAAGGCAGAATTAACAGTGTTGTGGAATTTTATTGGAGCAGCAGTGTGACACTTGGGAACCTACAGAAAATATCAGGGCAGTTGAACAAATAACTCTCAGAGATGCTCAGTCAGCCAAAGAGGGCAGCAGACAGTACAGCTGTTCTTCTTTGGTCAGCTTAGTGAGTACAGTTAACTTACAGATAATAGTAAGATCACTAATATGGTTTAGAGACTATATGACAACAAGGCTAACTGCATATAAAATAAGATTATAGTCATCCCAAGCAGCTTCTATGTCTCCAAATCTTAAAAATCTTAAATCTTATTAAAGTTTGAATGCCTGTAGTTTGAAATACCTGCATATTGAAAAGAAGAAGAAAAAAAAACTCATTCATAAGCAGGAAATATCTTTTTTTTCCAGACTGAGGGCAGTTATGGGCCCCCAACTCTGTTCTGTACTTGTTTGAAATGCAAGGGGTATGTGGGGCACACACAAACAGGTGGAGCGAAGACAGAGCCTTTTTGGGGGGCAATTGTGGGCAGCCTACTGTGGAATTTCCTATCATCATGAAATCCGGGGCACATGAGAACTCCATAGTGTGGGGCCCATCAGGGCCCCCAAGGGGCATGTTTGCTGGGTATGATGGGTGAACCACTCAAAAGTTTGAAATGTTAACATAACCACCTGTGAACCATCACACTTCAAAACAACAGCTGCCTTTTGAAGCTGAACGTGGTTAATTTGATCAGACTGCCATGTGTGAAAAAGACCAGATATTAGCAAAGTTGGCTACAAGCCGATGACATATTTATTATTGACCACTGAATGTTATGGCGTCATTAGGTTTAGAGACCAGAGGATAAGGTATCATAACTTTGAGTTCCTTAGATGTAATAATATAGTGTTCTAAAATAAGATAACAGCACAGTCACCATAAGAGACATAAGACATAGTTTAGTTTGTTATATTCCAAAAAGCACACATCCTTAACTGTGTATCCGCTTAGTATTTTATTATAACTAAGTCGTTACTCTCATATGTATGCCTACAGTGTAGAATGGACTATCCTGTCACAGTATCCTACACTAACACACACACACACACACAGAGGTTTAATTCTTTCTGCCATTTTACTGCACAGACTGGAGAGAAAGTTCCTGCATTTCAGGGTTCTCTCTGAAGTCATGTTTTATCCCAGTGCTCCCCTCCAACCTGAAGTAGCTTAGGCGAGAACTTCTGTCTGTACTCCCACCTTCAGCATTTCCTCAAAGTCCCAATCCAAATCCCAAGTAGGATAATCTCATCCCCCCACTCTGATGTACTTCCATTTATCCCAGCCTTGTACTACTGCCAGCTCAGTCCCGTGTTAGGCAAAAGGAGATAGAGGATTTTTATTTTTTTTTATTTTTCCCTGCTTTCTCCTCACTGGGGTACTTCACTGAAGTTGTAAGACCTTGGAGCTCCATGGTGGCAGCTCAGTGTCAACCCTGCAGCACATCAGGACACAATGGCTACTTGCTTGTTATCATGCTGCTTCAGCTGCAGCTTCACCTGAACGACTTAAGGAGCAGAAATAAATTCCAGCACAACATCAGCAAGCAGGAAAGCCGTGCAGTGTAAGTGGGTTACAATGGTAACCTGCATCTAACACCAACTATATGTCTTGCATTATTGCAGGACTTTGTTAGTATATACAGTAGCTGTGCAAAAATAAATAAATAATTCTTTGCAACATATTTTTGCTACACATTAGTGTAGGCTAAATAAATAAATAATAAATAAATAGATGGCCATGACCAGCTCTTAAAAAGGAGGTAAATGCAACCACAGGTATAACAGTATTGCCAAGTTTATTTATTATTTTTTAGTTGTGAACAATCTTTCTCAGTGTAAAATAACACTTTGGAAATAACCTTTTAACCGTTTCACAAATGGATGAACAGCTACATTTATTTCTCTAACACAATTGCTGACATTTTTTTTCCTCTTTGGCATTTTGTGAACACAATGGCCATACCAGGCCACATTTTGAATTAATAATTCAGTTATATATATTAATTGTCCTTGTTTGAACTTTAGTGTGGTCTAACAGCCTGCAGTCTACAATTGTATGAGATTATAATGATAATAAATGAGTTCAACATAAAACATCTCACCTTTATCTAATATCCTGATGCATTATTAGTTTTTCCAAGTCCTATTAGTCTATTTATCCATTCAAATGTACATTGATGGGTTGGGTTTTTATTTATTTATTTTTCCCTCATGTCCACTGCAGTATTGACTTTTATTTTTTATAAAGCTGCCTGGTTCCAAGCATACAAAGACAATCATATTTTTATATAAATATCAGAACATTTCTGAGAAAAATTCAATGTGGCTGTTAGATTCAGTACTGACATCAAAACCTGGAATAAGTGAGGTTTATGTCAAGAAGTCATGATTTAGCAAATGTTTGCAAAAGTTTTTACAACAAAAATTTGTACATTTTTTTGAAACAGAGGATTTTTATGAACATTTTTTGATTTTTAGGACCAAAAGTAATAGAATATGTAAATTTTTACAACTATTGTAATTCTCTGTCAAAATGTTGCAAAAAGTTGACATTTTCCAACAAAAGAAATTGGTAATTTTAAGTCAAAAAGTAAGTTTTGTGACCATTTTTAATCATAAAAAGTCATGATTGTGGAAAAAAAAAGTCTTGATCTTTCTGAATTGAAGGTAAAAATGTTTTCTGAAATTTAAGATTTGTGACAAAAACTCCCTTTTTTTGCAAATAGGAAAAAAGTGACTTTGCAAAAGTCGCTGTTTTACAAATTCTGAAAATTGTATTTAAAAAATAAATAAATAAATATGAACAGAAAAAAACAAGTATGTTTCTTGGAAATTTTCAGTTATATAAGAAGAAATTGTGAGTCCAGGAACAAGCAGGAAATTTAGCTAGTTGCTAAAGAAAAGAAACTGGGCCTTCATTGGTAACCATGGTGATGAGGTGGCCCAGGATAAAACAGAGTTTGAGACCCTTGCACTAAGACCTCAGGAAATTGTGTCAACTGTAATGATGGCTCCATAAAATATTTTCCATTCTAGTTTGAGGTTTAAAATCTTCGACTTTTTTGATCACCATGAGGAAATTCAGTCGATCTTGAAGATTTGTATTGTTTAACACTGAACAGGTGCTACAGCTAGAAAGCAAGACACACTTCACTTCACTGTTCTCTTTCACCACTGTCTACATCATGAGAGCATTTAACCCCGATTTTCTTAATCACTTGAAGGCCATGAAAGTGAATTTACTGCATGTAAATGTTAATCATTAAAAAGAATCTGATGAAGACACTTCCAGAGAGAACAAGAGTGGCGAAAAATCACATCTAAATTGCTGTCAGTGACTAATTTTCCATAGAATTAGTGCTTATTGTGACATCAGCAAGACAAAAGCTGTCAGTGACCAGCTTCAGCTGCCATGCAGATACAGACCCATCAGCTGACATATGAGGCCTGCATGTGAGGCTATCTAACCTTGTTGGCAGGGGTCGTTGCTATCCCCCACTTTCTCAGGTCTGTAGATTGTCACTTGGGCTCATCAGTGGTCGTAAAAGGCTACAGGACCCCTACTGGGGAAATAGTTCAGAACATGATGTATGTGTTCATGCTGCAAACTGCCAGACAGTTTTGAAAGGGTTACTGTTGTCGTAGATCCAGAAGCTATGAAATAAGGAGCCTGCTCAAGCGCATGATGAAATCATAAAATGCAGCAGATATAAAACCAAAGGTCTGAAGAAAAAACAGGGAGTAATCTGGATATTTATTAGAACTTATTCATGTGCCCTGAGGATACTATCTTGTGAAAGAGGAAAAAAAAACATTTAAAATAAAACCCCACCTCTTTCACTTCTAAGGCATTACATGACAGAACAAATTAAAAGTCATCTGGACCTTACAGAGTTCAACATTAGCCAAATAAAGCCTCAGATAAACAACACCTTAGCCTGTCTTTCACCTCATCTTGCTCATTATTTTGGAGGAATTTTGGCTCACTGTGGACATCATTTCAGCAGAAACATCTCTTACCCACTTTTATATTGAGTAAGACAGCTGTCAAAAAGTAAAATTTTATGAAATAAATATTGGATATACACATTACTGACTTTACTGCTGTCAGCCTGTCTTTGGTTTTGGTGTATGCGCATATGGAGCAATCAAGGTTCGATTACTTTCTCCTGTGTTGTCATTTCAACATGTTTCTATCCCAAACTTGAATTTGTGCTCACAGTGAAGACTTTGCAGTCGTAGAAATTAGACCTGTATTCACAAGACTTTGCACTCACAGCTTATATACATACATATATATGTGTGTGTGTGTGGGGTGTGTGTGTGTAAAGATATTTCTCTCTCCTAAATATGTAGCAGCCAATCTTTGAAGTAGAATTTAACCCCCCCTACTCTTGAGCAAGTACATTGCAAGTGGCACCAGTGGATGTGCCTGGTTGTCTGGTTTAATTTAAAAACCGTTACCTTTATTTTTAGCTGTCGTGCAAAAAGGATCCGATGCATAAATCTAATTTAATGAAAACAATACTTTTGGATGATTTGCCTTCTAATGGTGTTGTCAAAGCACCCACTCCCTCCCCCTTTTTCCACAACTTGTTCCTTAGATGCCTCCCCAGCTAGAGCTGTAACAGGGTCTTAAAAGTTGGGCCCGACCCAGTCCAAGCCTGATAGAATTTGGCGTGATCCTGACTAGTATATTTTGATTGACAGCTTTTTAAAAGCCGAGCCCCTTTGCAGCCCAACATTATTCAAAAGTACGACACACACAGCTCTTTTGCCTTTTGTCAAGAATGAATCACTATCTTTTTCATTTCACATAACCCACTGGCTCATTATTTTCATTATACGCATAATCAAAACTTTTCCAGACCTCAGACTTTGCTTTTGCTGCTGGTGCTACCGAAACGTAATCAACAGAGGGTACTATTAATTTACAGCGTGAGCAGAGCGCAAACCGGAGCCCGGCCCAAGCTCATGTAAATGATTGATATTAATCCCAAACCCGATGGGACCCGGTCGGGTTTGGCTTTGGCTTTATCCCCAGCCGCTCAAGCAGAGACACAGCAAGGGAAGTTTATTTATATAGCGCATACTCAAAGGAATTTCAATGCGCTGTAGGCTTACAAAAATAAATAAAGTTATTCCAGCTAAATATGGATCTGAAAAATCCAAATAATTTTTGGTATAGTTTTTTCTATTTCAATAATTATTAATAATGAGGGAACACTAAAATTTGTACGACTGTAAGAAGGAAACTGTTTCTTTATTATCACACTCCTCATGTACAGCACTTTGTTTCAACTATGGTTGTGTGAAAGCACTTTATAAATAAAGATGGTATGATATGGTATTATGTCTTCATTTTGAAATATTTTTTAAATGTATACTTTCTTTCATTTAAGTATATCTCATGTTTCTCTTCTTTATTTTTTTAAACAAACAAACAAAAAGAATTGAGAGGAAAGCCTGATTTTCCTGTGTATGTCTGTCTTTTTCCTGTTTTACCCCAAATGCTGCATGGCAACATAAATCATACTCTGTTACTGAAATTCAGCTGCAGTATGACCATATCTTTTTGTTTACTTTTATTGAAAAAATAAACTTCACCAAACATTTTTACACCATTTTTATCCACGTTTTCTGCTATATGTTTTTATTTACACAATGCAATTACTGTGAGGTATTTTTTAACTCACAACAACTTTTTTTTCCAGGGTCTCCTGGTTTCTGGAGAGAGAAAAAAAAACACGTAAGAATCTGAGGTAGATTCACTGTTTTTGATCCCAAAATCAAAAACAATGTGGGTGGGAGAGTCCAGGGAACTCATTTATGAATGATGCATATGCACAAAACAGGGCCTGAATGTTGAGTAAGTCGTCTATAAAAAAAAAAAAAACAGGAGAATGTTCACACCTCTGTGCAATTTTTAACCCTGCACACTGAGATTTTGGAGACATGGAAAACTGGCAACGCAGATTGTGCGGTTGTGAAATGAAGCCACATTCATTTCACATGTTTAATTTCAGTTCATATAAGACTTGTAGATCTCTGTAATCATAAACAAACAATCCTGCAGTATGATTGATGTGTTCCTGCAGTGATCCTTTGCTATTCTACAAACACAGTACGTTCATATATCAGCTTACATCTTCAAATATCAAAGAGTAAGTTACCATGGTAACAGACTCCTAGTATGAGTTATCTCAGTTTCCAAAAACAGCTCTATTGAACCCTATTGCTTGGGGTTAAGTTACCTTGCATTGTGAAATGGAAAACTCAGAGTTCAGGTTAAATATACTCAGAGTTTCTACATAGCCGGATTTCTGAAACAGACCCCAGGATTAACAAACAATTAGAACTTTTGATAATCAGGAAACCTGAGGTTGGCCAACAACACAGACACAACTTCTTTCTTCCAGCAGCACACCTGTCAAAAAGGAATAAACTGGATTACTTCATTCCTCACTTTACTTCAGTTTAAAATATTTCCCTTCAGAAATTGATAAAATATTACTGAATGGAACTGAATTAACTTCATTGATTTCATTAATTTGCTATTATTTCTATGATTCAGAATTGGACAGGATCCGTCAGCAAAGAAAGGCCTGAAAACCCTTTTGACAACCTAAAATCATAACTGATGGACAGATGAAAGAAAAAATATAATAATAATAATGATATAATTTCATACAGGTATTGTCAACAGGTTCATGAGGAGGAAAGATGTGCAGAGGACATCTTTGTCAACAATGGTTTGAGAAACTTATAGAAATGTTTCACATGAATGTGCCTCAGAGGAAGGTTGGAGGAGATTTGCATGTTTGTTTCTACAGTGAACAATCATCATTCAGTGATGTAAGGAATCTGGAGAAATTTCATTGTGTAAAGAAAAGAGGGCAATAAGAAGCCGCACACCCACCATACCTGATCTCTGAGACAACACTGCATCAAGGACCATTATTTATTTATTTAATTATAGCTGATAAAGGGACCTCGCCAAGGGATTACTGTGGGAACCTTTTGTCCAGAACAACAATGTGGAGCCATATTAACAAAAGCCACTGAAAATATTACTGAGGATAAAAGAAGACTGATTTAGCATTGTCCAGAGGACGCACCATCACGCACTGGAAATATGTATTCTGTTCAAAGAAGTTTTACAAATTTATTTTGTTTTACTTATTTATTTTGAAAAGAAAAAACTGCCAAGACTGTTGTCTGCAGAAAAAGTCCAGAAGATGGGAAGCATTAATGCAGAAACGTAAATTGAGATTTTAGAGCAACATACTCTGTCTACAAGACCACTTCTTTTCCAAGGCCATCCATGCATTTTTGACACATATGGCAAAGAAATAAATGGGAAAAAAAGAAGAGATAGAGTTGAAGTGGTCTATATGTGTCATGCCTGTTACCATGGTCAGCATCACCAGCCTTCTGATCACCGGTCTCATCACTACATTTCCCAGGATTCTCCAGTACTCTCTTTCATGCTGCACCTGTGCTGTCATCAATACGTTCATGTGTTTCACCTGCGTCCCTGCCTATTTATACCCTGTTTTGTGCCACCTTCCTCTAGTGGTCTTGTTATGCACAGGGCCCTTGA
>JBAMYA010000021.1:1769099-1781082 GCA_037176975.1 Arrhamphus sclerolepis | reverse complement strand
GTGAAGTAAGGTGCTCTCTCTTTCCATATGACGCTCATGACTGTGATTGGTCCGCTACTTCAGAACCTCCCTTTATATGTGCGCGTTCATGGGTCTTGATAAGATAACCCAGGGTTGAGTTAGCGACTTGATAGACAGCGTGGTGATACCAGTTATCCTGACTGGGTTTGTTAGGATAAGTTGAACTGGACAGGTCTGAGGAACCCAGGAAAACTTAACCCTGCTTTGTGATACAGACCTCATGTGCCAGAAGCTAAGAGACCCTGGTACCTGTTTTTGTGTGTTGTACTCCAAGAAGCTCGTCTACGCAACTAGCGGCAAGAAAGCTCTTCACCGTCACCATGGAGACGCCGGACGTAAAGCAGCTGTCTGCGCGCTCCAACACACAAGCTGTCTGGAGCAACAGCCACCGCGGACGTCGCGGCCCGATGACTGACTGTATTTAATCCATATTTTTCAGTTTACCACTTCTTGGAGCACTTTACTGTTTTTTTTTTTTTTCTGTTGTTAAAATGAACTGCCTCTGTAAATATGTTAAAGAGGGGAGGAGTCAAGTCCCAATGTAATGTATTTCCTATAACTTAATTTGCCATTGGTTTGAACAAAAATGATGGAAAAGTTATAATTATATGTTTTTTGTATAAATTGCTCGTTACTGAATTAAATGGTTACTAAATGAACCAGATTAATTAGCTTGACTGAGTTTCACATGTTTTCACTTATAATTTAATAACCTTTACTTTCTAAAATTCACATTTAAATTGTAGGTCATCTCGTACATTACCAAGCACAATGCCAAAAAGTTGTTTGCCAAATTGCCTATAATGTGTATGCGCGGGATTCAGTGCACCCCAGTTCCTTAGAAAAAAGTTCAGGCTCAGGATTTTTTTTTTTTTACTTTAAGCCCTGCAGTGTACATGTGGGTTGTTTTACAGAAGTAAATCTGAGTATATTTCAGGCTATAAACTAAGCATATGCATGTCATTGTCATCATCGCATCATTGACAGGTTGCTGCTAATGTGCTAATGCACCAATCGCTGTAAAGTTAGCGTTGTTGAGGTGTTCATGTGTTTTGAATATAAAATAAATAAAATCAAGAAAATGAAGTGTCATTCTTCTTTATTTGAGTGACACATATTTCTTCCCATTTCTCCATTGTATCTGGCACTGTTGTTGCTAGGCTACTGTGCCGTGCAGACACTCTGATGTTTAAATTATTTCATGGTGCATTCATATTGGTTGGTTAGCTCACACAGATCGTAGAGGCAGCAACAAGCCGTCACATTTTGAGACGATTCCTCCGAATTTCTAGCACTGCTGATATCTATCACAGCCCGTCTTTGGTAGCATGACGGTTCTATCTTTTATCTGTCTCATTGTGAGATCTACCACCATTTTTGAGTTAAAAATGGATGATTTTTCCCATGATTACACATCTTTCATCTGAAACGGCCAAAATCGTACGGTGTGAACCTTGTATAAGAAATAGGGTGACAAGTTTTTATCATTTGAGAGAGACTCAAAATCATTGCTGTGGTTTAGATATCTGGTTAGGATGTCTCCTGGAATGCCTCCCAGAGGTGTTTCTGGCATGTCCATCTGGAAGTAGGCCCCATGGCAGACACAGAGCTCTTTGCAGAGATTATATCTCTTTGCTAGTTTGAGAATGCCTCAGTATTTATTTGGAAACGGCTAGAAGTGGTTGACAGGGAGAGAGGAGTCTAGAACTTTCCTAATCAGGCTGCTGCTCCCCAGCCTAAATTTTGACAAGCAATGGATGGATGGATTTCATGAACCCATTTTTTTTTTTTTTTAGGACAGAAATAGATCTTTCAAATCTTGAGAAGAAAAAACACAAGGTAATTTTGAAATTGATTGCATCAACACATCTCGGGGTTTACCACTATGTATCACCCCCTTAACTTTTAACAACAATCCATATACATTTGGGAAGTGAAGAGAATAATTGCTGGAGTTTTAGGAGAAGAACATTGTCCCATTTTTGTCTAATCTATGATTTGAGGTGCTGGGTGGACTTGATGCACCATATCCTTTCAACTGGTGAAAGGTCTTGACTACAGATGTTCCTTTTTACCATCTAAACTCTTCTACTATGAAGCCATGCAGTTGCACTCGATGCCAAATGCAGTTCAGCATTGTCTTGCTGAAAAATTCAAGGCCTTCCCTCTGATAAAAACTGTCAGAATAAAAGTATATGTGGCCTATACCTTTCATCTTATATTTTTCCTTTCTAGACGTGCAAGCTGTCCATTTCATAGGCTCTAATACACTCCCACACCATCAGAGACGTAGGATTTTGAACTGAATGATGATAAACTGATTGGTCCATTTCCTCAGGTTTTGATTTGTCTGCCTGTAGGATTTTGTTTCACTTTCCCTCAGTCATTTTAAATCACATTTGGCCCCGAAATGACGGGAGAATGTCTGGATCGCAGCTTCTTCTTGGCGCTTTAACCTGCATTACTGGATGACACAGCCAGTTATTCAGAAATGTTCCCAAGCCCAGGCAGTGATTTCATTACAGAATCATGTCTGTTTTTAATACAGTGCAGGGCATGTGCCAAAGATCATGGGCATCCAGTATTGATTTTCTGCCTTGTCCTTTGTGTGCAGAGATTTCTCCTTTTGACATTATTATGTACTATGTAGTATAAGGATAGGATATTCTTCAGAACTTTATACTGAGGAACATTATTCTGAAACTGTTTCACAATTAGACAGTTTCTTGCAGACTGGCAAACCACTGCCCATCTTTAATTCTGACAGCTCCTGTTATGTCATTAGGTTAAATAATTAGCTATTATTACAACCCCAGCTCTGTTGGGGACAGGAGGTTTTGACATAAAAACACATCTAGATCTAAAGTTGGAGTTTAATGTAATTTATTACAAGAATTTAAATAATGTACATAAAACAGAGGTATTAAGACTGGAAGGTGCTCAACAAAAGAACAATCAAAACATAAACTAAGTAGGTTTTGAGACTTTTGAGGTTTTGCCTAAGTCTAACTAACTGTTAAGGGAAATCAAGTAAACCAAAACTAATTAAAACAAATCTGCTCTTCCTACCCAAACACATCTTTTGTCTGAGACAGGCAAATCGTAAAGTATAAACCCTACATATGTCACAGCTGCCCCTTTTCAACTGGAAACAGATGCCAACAGTGGTTGCAGATGATGAGCCAGGATACCGTCCAATCAGCTCTGGCGGGAGGCAGTAGGAAGGACAGATGGAGCCAGTCATCAACAGACACTGAAACATCAACTTTGCATGACAGGGGCGGGCACAATAGTAGAAACAGCCACACCTTGACAGGTACTGAAACAGACATTTTACATTTGCACTTGCTTTCACCTTTTCTGGGCCCATGTTTCTAATTTCAAATTCAAACTGATCTAAAATTTTTCACATAATTATAAAATTTCTCACCTTTAACATTTGTAATGTTTTCTGTGTTTATCTACTGCACATAAAATATATGCAAATCAAATCATTGCAAAGTGTCAACATCCTGATTTTTTCACAGTGAGGAGTGCTATTACAATTTTGCTTCGACACATTTTCCATCTTTTGAGTCAATGTTTGATTTAGGGGTTTGGGGCCTGTATGGCTGCCACAATACAAGCCAAGGATTGTCATGTAGAAAGCACACAAACACAAACAAAAAGGTCATTAAAATCAAATCTCAAATACAGAGTCATTTACTTTCATGAAAGCAATAGTTAGTCTGCAGGAGGGTTTATTATGTCTACAAAGCGGAGAGTAGATAACCTTCTAACCTTAGAAAGAACTAAGTAACTTTTACTGTCAAAATATGATCTTAATTTCAAAATACCTTTTGGTTTGGAATTCCCAGGCTCCTGACACTAATTAGCTTTCCCTGCAGCTTTTCAGAAATTGGTCATATTAAGTGACATAAAAAAAACAATTAAACAAGTGTTCACAAGACCTCCCATCTTTGTAAATGACTTGATTATGAGAAGACAACAGAGAAGAAAATAAAGGAATTAGCATTTTGTGATGGCAAAGAGCAGTCTGACTTTGTCCATAATGCAGCAGATATTAATGTCAGGTACAAAGCTAATCTGGCTAAATCACATCCAGAGACAATCGAGATAAGAGGTGCATGTTAATGCCAGGTATGCGGGGAGCTGCGTTGGTCTCCATGACAACCACAACAGATGGTCCGTGGGGATTAACCGTGTGAATAGCTGAACAACTATAGCAGCTTGATGAGTAAGCCATGCTGAGCGTTGGAAAGTTTGTGTAGCATTCAGTAACCTTCAGTAGATATCAGCCTCATTCAGTAATATGTCAGCCTGACATTCAGACGCGCCCTGTTGCTGCCGGAATCTCATTACCACAGTTGGATTATGTTTCTTTCCACATATTCTTGGATGTGAGAGTGCAGCGGTTTCTCATATTGTCTCATGTAGAAGAGCTCTTTCTGAATCCCATTTTCTTTATGTAAGACCTAGAGGCCAAATTCAGCCTAACACAAACCTCCTGCTCTGCGATCTGTCAGAGTATTGGAATATTTGAGTAGATTAAAGGCTTACTTCACCAGTGGTTACTTTCATTTGTGAAATAGCAAAGGTAGCTGGTATTTCACAGATCCTCATAGTATATCCAGGACTGAATTTGGACATTCTAGAAGAAGAAGACTTATTTTGACCTCAAGAAATGTATATAAACTTAGTTTAAGTAAGGACATAAGTGTCATGGTCTATGTTTTTCTTCTTTGTTCTCTTGTTTTTTTTTCAGATACTTTGTCATTCTGCATCTTCATCCGAGTCACTTCCTATCTTATTTTGTTAGTGTGTTCCTTTTGTGTATTTTTGCCTCCCTCTTTTTCTTCTTCTAGTAAAAACGATTTCCATCAGCAGATGTATCTCTTTTCTTTACCCTGGACCAGTTTGTTATTCTGTTGTGTTTGTTTTGTTGTTGTTGTTGTTGTTGTTGTTGTTTTTTAAATTATTATTATTTTAGAGGCGGTGGAATCCTCTAGCCTAGAAATCTAGACGTACTGCACACAAATTTACAATAACTCAGCAGGTCCATCTAGTTACCCTCAATTGGAGCTCATTAATTATGCACAGAAGTCTTGGGGAGCCAATCAGATCAGTCTATCCTTGAATAGTGTCTCTTAAGAGATGACAACAGGACTGCAACATTGTAGTTTGGATGGCAAACAAATAAAATTGCTATAACAGAAGAACCATTGTCGTTTAAATCCTGCTAGTTTCGACAAATAAAGACTTGGACTTCTGTGATAATCTCTTAGGGATTGTGCTGGATGAGGCTAATCTCATTTACAAATGTAAGAAATGTGACAAGCTTGCTTGCCATGTTACACATGGTTATGTTTTGGGTTTGTTTGTTTGTTGTTGTTTTTTTGTTTTTTTCCAAGATTTTGGTTGAGTGTTTGAGCACACCACTTATTCTAAAACGGCACAGTCATTGGATTCCCAGTTGCGTTGTTACTCTGAATGCATCACATTTTTTCATACACGGTTGTAGCGCTAACCAACTGTGTGCAGAGTAGAGTTATAATAGTTTTTACTTTTATTTTACAGTCTCCACAAGTGCTCCAGATTCCCTCTCTCATCAGGACCACAACCCTCGCAGATATCATTGTTTAATTTAAATCCAAATAAAAGGCTGACAACAATGAGGAAACATTAAAAGTTATTGGAGTTACGATTTTCAGTCAAACCCATCTTCATGTTAAACATTGTCTGTGTATTTCAGCAAAAGCCATTAATGCACCTCATTATGTATTATTTCTTTTTGTTAATGGAGAAGTCTGCTATTCCTGAATTGAAATTGCCTATTAATGAGGATCCACATAAACCAGAACTTGTGATAGATATCAGCCCCACTGCTCACTGTTCGTTCCCTTATAGCTGCGTCAGAGCTAAATTAAGTTACTGCTAATACAATAATTTCCTTCTGCTGCTGCTGCTTTGGATTAAAAGTAATCAACACTGTGAAGCACCAGCTTTGCATCTACAAACTATGTGACAAGCATACAGGTCGATTATAGCGTTCTGCTCCAGTGTTTTTGCCTCAGCTTGATCTAACCAGAGAAAAGGAAGTAGTGTCAATCGAATACTAGTAATTTGTTAAAAAGATAGATATTTACCATTTAAATTGAAAAAACAAAATAGTATTTTAGTCCTCTAATACCCAATCAACTAATGTGAAACCAGTCAAGAAAGAAGGCTAAAGACATCACTTCCTAGATATTATAATGAATAGTGAAATGCCTTTGACTTGAACGGAAAAGACATGACTGAACTGAGCAAACAAAACATTGACATGTGGTTCCTCAAGGTTTTATTGTATGGCTGTTGTTGTTCAACATCTATATGCTCCCACTCACTCAAATTATGAGGAATTATGTTACCATATCTATATGACGCACTAATTGATATAACTATCTCACCTGCAGGAGACTATAGTCCAATTCAAACATTGATCAAAGGCATGGATCAAATTAATGAGTGGACATGCCAGAGTTTTCTTTAGTTAAATGAAGACAAACAGAAATAAGAGCGTTTGAAACCAAGAAAGAAAGATTTACAGTCAGCACTCAACTTCAAGCAATGATGTTAAAAACCAAGAGCCAAGCCAAAAATCTGGATGTGGTTCTGGACTCAAACAGTAGTGAAGTCAGGCTGACAATAGCCTAAAGAACATATCAAGGATTAAAAGACTGAAGTCTCAACAGGACTTAGAAAACTTGTCCATGCTTTGTTCTTCAGTAGACTGGACTGCTGTGACATTGTTCTGATGGGTCTCCCTAAAAAAAAAAATCCATAATACAGCTGCAGTTATTTCAGAACACTGCTGCTGAGATCAAGAGACCATATAACTCCAGTCCTTAGATCTTTACACTGGCTTCCTGTCTGTCACAGAATAGATTTTAAAATTAAAATCCTGTTGCTGGTTTATAAATCTCTGAATGGTCTAATGATCTCCTGGTCCGTTATGAAACAACCAGAACCCTCAGACTGTCAGGGTCAGGCCTACTTTCTGTACTGAGTTAGAACCAACAAACTCCCAGAATGCATCAGGGCTGCTCAAACTCTGAATTGCTCTAAATTGATGTTAAAAGCCTTTTTATTTACTGCTTCATTTCAGTAATATCTGTAACTTTTATTTCTTGCATTTTGTGTTTTATTCTTTAACTTATGTCTATCTCTTTATTTTTTTATTCTGCTTTTAAATTCTTTCACTTTTTGATGCACCTTTTAAGGATTTTATGTAAAGCACTGTCGTGTTCATAAACTTGACTTGCCTTCTAACCAAGCATACTTCCACATTCAGCAAATTATGTCCTCATCATCTACCAGCTGCCCATACACAGTTCTAGCTCCACAGACTTGTGTTTTTGTTTCAGATATGAACAGATGTGATGTCATTCAGAAAACCCTCACCTTAGCTTTTAGGCCTGTGACATACTTTAAGTTTGACCAAGCATTTGCAGGGTTTTAGTGAATACTGCTTTTTGTAGGATGTGCAGGACCGATGCACCAAGTGAAGGCAGGATATGTACAGCAGTCATGATGCATACTTGTACATGGTGTAGATGGCAAGTCTATTCCAATGCAAATTCAGCAAGATGTGAACTTTTAATGAAGTTACAAATAGGAAAACTAGATAATTCGATTCTAATATGGGCCTGTGATGTCTGCAAAATGTGCAAATCTGAACAGCTCACTGAATAACATTTTAAAACTCATAATGTCCCAAAGTTTAGGAGTTTACAGCAACTTCAGACATCCAAATACTTCCTTCCAACCATATAAATGTTTTCCTCTTCTATTTCACCCCTTTAAAGGCAGTATAACTGACTTCTGGATGACGTCTCAGCTATTGATATTTGAAGAAAGCGCTTCCCTTTCCTTCTGAGTTGTTATATTTGTTGCCTGGCAAAGAATAAGCTGATGATGATGCTGTTATCACACGCAGCATTGACAGGTAAAACAGGAGAAGCAGCCTGCATTTGTCATTGTTCATATATATTGCCAAACATACACAATGAAATTGTAAATGGTATACTTGGAAAGCTCTAATTTGGACTCACCTGGCATTGACCCTCCTTCACAGTAACGTGTTCAAGTTTATATCTGTTATCGAGCACCAACATCCACAAGTCTTTCAGCCTTAATGCTCCATTTTTCTGTCTCTGTCCCTCTCAACAGTCTGAGAGCTGAAGACAGAGACGTTGGCGTCCAAGACATGTTAATGCAGTCATAACTTTGTGAAACACATATTAAATAATTCCCAACAGTCACAGTTAGTCTTCATCAACACTCCAAACTTTTCCATTTTATGTGCCAGTGATCTCACATTCTTCATGACAGTGGACAAAAGAAATGGTTTAAACATCCTCTCTGGTCTGTATTTTAATCCTGCCCGACATCATCTGCATCTCCTCTTCAACCTGTCTGGATTTGGGGTCTTATTCTGTGTATTACTTGGGCTTTGGAAAGCTCAATTAGCTGCTCCCGTTTGTAGACAACATTCCCCAATGTCATGGTTACTCATTATAGCAAAAGCTGAAATGTGCCAAAATTACCAGCAAAAATCCTCTCAGCAGCACAGCCAAACAGTGAAGAAAAATGTTAATGGAAAAAAAAATCTCAAGATAATGCCAAGAAAGACTCATTACCAGACTTTCTGCAACAGGAGATGTGAGAAGTTGTTCATTAAAGGGTAATTAAGTAACCTAAATAGAAATTATAAGAGGATAAGACAACTTCACGGCCTCAACACAGAGCTGAAGAGTGCTGAAGCTTTATTTTTACTGGAGGTTCAGGGGACAGCCCGCTAAAGCAAAGCCATCAGTTTTCAAGTTCATCACTGTTGCACTGTCTGTAGCTGATGTCTTTGCTCGCTAAAATACCATGAGAGACAGCAGTGTAATCTCCGCAAGGTCAAGTTTTGATGTTGGTTTGTGATCCTCTGAACTGACTGTCACAGGCCTTTGCCACGGAGCGCACAGATGATCCATTACACGAATGAGCCGGGGCCGCGTGCCTCTGCAGAGACAGTAGACATAAGTGTTATTAATGGAAAACACAACCCTTGGACGAGCAGCTGCAACTGGCACTGAGCGTGCCGGGTGTCGCAATCAGCCGGGCACGAGCAGTTTTGTCCGTCGGGATGAGAGAGGCTTGAATGAGCACAACAAATTCTTGTGCCACATTAAATGTCGCCTTTCGGCTCTGCCAGGATGACCTCTGTGGCCAATTATAGGGGAGGCTAATGCTTTGGCTGACATATCTATTTGAATGGATGAGATGTTTTTCTCATTCACTGACACAGGAGATCACACGCCTATTATCATCACAATGGTTGTATGTACAAGCTTATGTAAATGCCTCTTCGTGCAGTAGTGACTGTCAGGCCCGCCGCATATTAGCTTTGTGCTTGGAAGAATGGTGAGTGTGAAAAGAATAGGAGGGATAAATTCAGGGTTGCTGGGATATCACTGCCTGAGCTGTAAGGGCTACACTCCAAGATAACAAAGCCTTTATTCCAGTAGTGTGTAATCACGTTTAATTAGTTCATCTGAATTGATTTTTAGCTTAGTACATTCAGGTACCAGGAGCGTTATGTTGTAGCTTTAAGGGAAGTCTGACAACATGTGTAAATTTTACATTTGCAGCCAGAGAATCAGGAGACATTAAGCTTCTAATCTGAGAAAAAAAAAAAACAAAAACAAAAAAGGAAATTGATTGAAGCAGAATTAAATTTCTTTCCTCCAAAAGTTCAAAATACTAAATTTGAACATCCTTTCAATGTCAACCAAGAAGCAAGAGTCTCCATGTCTGTCCCTTGAGTCTTCCCAGCTTGCACTTCCAATTCCACCAGACTGAAAGCACCTTGTGGACTGAAGTGGGGCGAAAAAGAAGACCTGAGGCACAGGAAGAAATGGAAAACAGCAGCCCGGCTGTGTGTTCAACTGAGAAAACGATGCAGCTGCTTTAACTGAGTCCCCCAGGAAATGACCCTCAACAAGGTTCCTTCATATTCATCCTTGACAGCACCTGAAGGAAAGGCTCCTGTAAGGTTTGGCAGAGTTTCTATCTGCAGAACCTTCAGTTGTGCTGGCCGCATGCTTCATTGTTTCTTCGTCAGACCTCTTTATCAGACCCTAATTAGCTGCGCGCACGGTGAAGGAAGAGGCAGAAATCGTGTGTGTGTTTGAGTGCGTGTCCACATTTGAGACCTTATTGAGGCTATGCGCTGCTGTCACCCAATTAACTTATTTGTCTCTTGCTTATTCAGCCGTGAGCTTGTTTGGTAGCCTTTGACATGCAGATGACAGAACCACAAAGATGACAGCACACATATGAAGACTGTTTCCTGACTTTGACTGGATCATCACAACTACATATGACACGTGTTTATTCATGGTGGGCATGTGTGTACCATTTCTGTCTTATTTAAAGTGAAAGTTCAGGCTGCTCTAGAGTCTCTTCATGTCTGCATCAGCCACCTTGATTGAAGCACAAATCAGGAGGCTGCAGGGAGGCAGGAGGTAGCGGCCAGGCAGCACAAGGCCTGCCTGCATATTGACGCATATGTCTGTCTTCCTGCATGCCCCCAAGGAGCCCTCGGTGTCCAAAGAGTAGAAGTCCAAGCCTATTTGCCACTTTTCATTTCGTGGAGTGGCAGCCCCTGTTTTTAATGACCCTCACGATGTGGATCCACTTCTATGAAAAGTTCAACCCAGCCTCCCTCGCACAGTCGACTAGTCTCTGGCTGGGATAATTGAAGCCCCTCATCTTTGAAGATGGGATAATTTGCCATCTTTGTACCATTCTGTTGTCGTTTCTTTTCATTGTATTATTCGCTTCACCTGCCATACTTGAGGATTTCTTCATGTTCCACAGTCCTCATTGTCATTCATCTGGACATCTGGACTGCACTGGCAGTCAATTGCCACCAGTACTGTCACCTACTGCCCTCCACTGGACTGAGCAGGTAATGCGCTGCATTTGCATAGTCTCCAGCAGGCAGTCTTGCAAAGAAAAGGAGATTAAATGTAATGGCTGATGTAGCAGTAATAGTTTTGCTTGGTTGTAATCTTGAATGTACTTCCTGATTGACTTGCCTGTGAAAAATGAAAAAGCAATCACTTAGCAGAAGATTCTCAAGGGGCTAATAGTCTCGAGATGAACCAGGTGTCATTCTCACGCTCAGCAGTGCACTTTATCACCCTGGATTGACACATTTCTCTTCATGCAGTTGTTTAAAAAGAAAGTACACTTTCCCTCAGCCCTGAAGTCTAATCTATAACACGTCATCTTAAACCTTGTTATCACTCTTTTAACAAAAATTAAGCCAAAATGCAGAAAAAATGTGGAAAAAGCAGCTAGCTCTTTTTGCTTCTGTTCACTGAAGCTTAGATTCATTTATGCACAGCTCCCTGAGGACGTCGCCGCAGCCGCAGCATTTCATCCAGGTTGAGGTCTGGACTTTGACCGAGCCATTCAACACTGTGGTTTGTTTTTCCTCAGTTATTCACTCACAGTTTTTCTGTTGTGTTTGTGATCAATTTCAGCCAAGATAAATACTGATTTAGACTGATAAATTCAGGAATTTACATCTGAACTGTTTACATACTGCACCCTTTTGTATAATAAGTTTATTTATTTATTTGCTTTTCCCTATTTGTATTCTTTTTTAGATTGCACCATTTATGATTGAGTGTGTATAGATTTTTATCAATGCACTTGTGATATGCAGGGTAGTGGAGATCAGGAGAAAAAACGACAGGTGCTGCTAGGGTGCGACAGACCTCTCTGATGGACTCCTTTGGTGCAGAATGAGTAAATGTGAATATATATATATATATATATATATATATATATATATATGTATGTATGTATATATGTATGTATATATATGTGTGTGTGTGTGTGTGTGTGTGTGTGTGTGTGT
>JBAMYA010000021.1:1756700-1768999 GCA_037176975.1 Arrhamphus sclerolepis | reverse complement strand
CATTCTGAAAGGAAAGCATAAAACAAATTAACAACCAAAGTTTGAAAAAGAAATCATGAACTGAACTTACAAACCAATTTTTGACTCAAAGTAGCCTCCTTTGGTAGCTACAACAGCTGAACTCGCTCGTTTAATATATTTCTGCAATAGAAATCAAATATTCTTCAGAAAGTTCTTCCCAAGTCTGTTACAGAAGTTTCCATAAATGCGTGGTATTTGGAAGTTGCTTTGTTTCCTTGTTACCTTTACACCATTTTCAGCTATTCATTAGACTTGAATTGTTTTCAGATTAATCAAAATAAATGAATAAATGAAAATTGGGGTGTTCTGAAACTTTTGGCAGGTAATGGATGTAAAACGTAATGTCTGAATAGAAGAACACAAAAATACACGTTTCAATTAAGACTTAGATCCCCCTCTAAGAAAACTGCAGAAAATGAATAATAACACTTTTCTCATTGCAGCCTGTGGCCTAACGTTCAATTCTGTATTATTGGAATATTGTATGTAATACCATCCATGACCTTTCATTTTTATAAAATTCCCCAGGAATGTCTGATTGCAAAATACTTCTGGCTTATCAAAGTATTTTAGCTGCAGCGTTACAGTGTGGTACTTTTTCCAGAGAAGACTGAAAAGTCAGGACATGTTTTGTTTTCACCTTCAGCGACTAGATGGAAACTCGATCGCTTTCACTTTATTTCATACAATATAAAGCTCAGTTTGTTTTATCAGTGTCCTCCAAGATTGTCTGAAAAGAGTTTTATAAGCCTCTCAGCTAATTCTAATACAGGATGCTCTTTCTGTCAGAGGAATTAAAGAAATGTTGTTTATTAATTTAGTTTTTAGGGCCAGCAGTTGTTTCAGATTATTTAAAGGTTGACGTCCACATGAAGATGCTTCATAAGCTTCTCATCAAATTCTAGTTTCTGTTAGAATAGCTGTAATAACCAGAAATGACAGATTTTTATCAGTTTGAATGTGCTTGTCCTGATAAGTAGCAATTGTCTGCGCTCACCTACAATCCTCCTCCATCCTCTTTTGCCAAAATCTCTTTCCCATGTCTTTGCAGCTTCTCTTCTCTCACTTTTCTTTCTCTCTCTTATCATCAGAGATACTTGGACGAGGCAGAGAAAGATAAGGAGCGCTACATGCGGGAGTTGGAGAAGTACCAGAAGACAGAGGCCTACAAACATTTCACCAGGAAGGTCCAGGAGAAGCAGAAAGGCAAGAGGCACAGAGGAGGTGAGAAACAGTTAAAGAATAGAATTCATTTTTTATAATTAAAATTAAAGAGCAGCAGAAGTCAATCACTGTCAATCACCTGAAATGGAAAGTTTATCAGACGGCCCACGTTCACTTCTAGGGCTTCCTGTTAGAGAAGTGTCTGGTGATTGAGCGACTTCCTGTGGCTGATGATGTTTAGATAAAGCAGTCATTGTTTTGAGGACGAGTTCTGTCGAGACAGGGCGAGACACATGAGCTCCAGTCTGTCGACTTAGTCACATAAACAATTAGAAATGTATGTTTCTGATTGTAGGTCTTAGAAAATATAGCTTTTAATCACTACAAAGTCTTCCAGCATGTCCAGCTATTACTCTGAAGAAAGTAAAAGACTGATTCTGTTGGACAGCTTAGGCCACGTGTGTCAAACGCAAGGCCCACGGGCCAAAATCCAGCTTGCTATTTCTTTTTATCCAGAGCGTGCAAAGACGAGATTTTCCAAAATTTGGAATTTTACAACAAACTTGGTTTTTGCTTCTTTTGTATTACATTTTTCTTCTTCTTCTTTTTGTTTTGTTTTTGTTTTATATTTGTGATTTTACAAGAAACAAATGTGATTATAATAGAATAGTCGAAATATTATGATAAACTTGAGATTTTATGACAAAAAAAATCCTGTTTTTATGAAAAAAAAGATGTGATATTGCGCAATTCACAACAAAATTTACCTTTTTTTTCGCTAAGTGAAGTGTGATTTAGTATAAACCTCAATTTTATGATAAAAGTTAAAAATTTTGTGAAAACTTATTTATTTATTTAGGTATGTATGGATGTATTTCCAAGTACAGGAACGAATGGGAAATCTGACAAAACAGCTCTAAAAGAATAACCAGCCCTTTAATGGGAACCGTTTATTTATTTTTATTTACCCATTTAGCAGACACTTTCATCCAAAGAGACTCACAAGTTTCAAAAAACAAAACAAAAACGAACCACAATGTGGTCCAGGATGGAATAGGGTTTGACACCCCCGACTTAGTTTATGTGTGATTAGGATAATTAAAAGATTTGTGTAAAAACAGAAGAACTTAGGATGGATACTTTTTTTTTTACTACCTAGATTGCTTTTTTTTCCCAAGTGTAAACTGAGCTTGTTTCATTAAAAGAAATTTTTAAAAACTAATAATAAGTTTGATCAAGTCAATGTAAATTAAATATTCCAGAGATTATGTTATCAACTTTGGAGCTGACACAAACCTGAACCTTTATTCACATGACATTATCTACTCTTATTTATAGTTGCCATCAGGCAGTTTTTAGGTATTTGTATTTGTATATTTATATTTATGTATGCTTTCCTTCCTCCTCAGATGTTGGGCACCAGGTTGCCAGTGAGGTTCTCCTTGAGGTCAGTAAGTCTTTCACGCTCATTTATTTATTTTTCAATTTCTTTTGTTGATGGTGAATATCATTTTTCACAAAGAGAAGAATTCCTTCCATAACTATTTCATGTGCATCTCTAGCCTGTTGAGCACCAAAACGTACAAGATCTTATCGTAATTAAGTTTAGACGCATACCAATAACTTGTGTAACAACACAAATTCACATAAAGGTTAAGCGAATGGTGGAAAGCACATATAGTTAAGTCAATGTGGATGTCAGTCTTACATTGGTATTTAAAATAGTTGAGGAGCTGTTGTAATTATTAGACAATAAGAAGAAAATGACAAAATATATAGTCTCGAAACTGGATGCCTCGTTTCGGCTTCTCTATTGAGTCTCTGGTCAGAGTTATTTCCACCAACTCCATAACATTTTTGAGTCTTGTTTAAGGTTTAATACAGATCTTTTCTAACATTGCCACTTGTCCTGTGGGCTGATGAATCCATTATTCTGCTTCCATTCACGTGGAATTGGAAAGTTAACACTCACATTTATACATTTAGGGTTGATTCAGCTCCAGAATAATACCACAAGATTTTGTTTGTTTTTTTAGTTTGAGCGAATATTTGATTCCATTTAGGAAGCCTTACCCCCCATCACTACTGCCATCAAAAAACCAGCTATTCTCACTTTTGAGTCTCAGTCATCCCCCGCAACAACTGCAGATCGATTTAAGATTCTGTGTCACATCAACAACAATGAAACAAGCTGCAATGCACATCATGATACAGATGATAAAGGTTACGCTGGATTCACACAGCAGCGTTGCGCCCGTCCCTGTAGATGTGGTGACGTCATCCGTCAGGTTGCGTCTAGGCAGCTAGAGCCTAGTCAACAAAATTGCACATGGGAGTGGGTTTAAAGTAGCTCGTATCTGTTTCTGATCAGGAAAATGGAGGAAAAAAAATAATCATGTTCAATCATTCTATTTTTTTATGATCAAAGTTTGTGGTCAAACAGAGAAACATGTCTCAGAAATAAAGGAAGTGTTAGAGATAGTGGATGAATCTGGTATGAACGAACTGACTCCATCTGATCCTTTAAAAGTAGCTGACTCAGAAGAGCCGACTCCTGTCGAGTGAGAGTCAGCTCCCTCCACTTTTTCTTATTCAGCTCACTGGCTACTTGTCCATACAGTGTATAGCACTTAGCTGGTCAACACCACAAACACCCCTCTCTCTGGATATTTCAGTCGCAGTTTGATTGTTTTTTTTTTGTTTGTTTTTTTCATCAGACGACACAATCAACCTGAAGCATCAGAACCCAAAGCACCCCCTCCGTAGTGCATTGCCACAACACATACTGTATGTGTGAATCCAGAGTTGTAGTTCACGCCACCAGTCCAAATCTGGATGAGCAATCAGAATGCGATCTTTCTGCCTATTTCCATTATTAATGTTGAAATGAATTCACATGGTATTAAAAAAAAAAGGATGTAAACAAACCAAAGTAATGATGGAAGGAAGATGAGAGAATGACAGAGCAACAAACAAAAGTTTGAAAATAAAAAAAAAAAGCAACTTAACCTCCAGTGCCTACTCAGGGGACCCACTGAGCTAAAAATCCTGAAAGTTCCTTTGTGCTGCTATAACTGTGAGATTTGTAATCCTATTATGCTTTTGCTATTTTCTCACCCAAGAAAGTGGATATGTTGAGTTTGGCCTCTTTTCTGATCACACCGAAAGCTTATTGTTGCATCACTGATGTTGGGTTAATCCGCTTTGGAGCTGTGTTTCTGATCTAAATGCTGGCTTCTACTGAGTCTGAGTGTTTAATACATTTCTATTAAGTTCTGCATGTAATTAAGGGATTTTCCCTTTTGTAGTTCTTTTAGAAATACTCCAAACGTGCTACAGCCAAGGTGACTTAACTGGAATCAGCGCTCCTGTGGGAACATCTTTGTTTCCCTTCTAGATTTCCAAGGGCACAGGATTCAGCATTAATCCCACTAATGAAGAAACAAATGATGATGATGCATGGTTAGAGCGGAGAGATTGAAAGCCGCCTTGTATCATGTGCTTCCATTTTGAAACACTCTTATTGCAAATTATCCTGATGTCTCAGAAGTACAAGTAATGAAACTGCCTCTGCCTCCACATTTCTCAAACTGTATCACCCTATTTCCCTCGTGGCCTGATATAAAATCAATTACAAACCTACCCACAGCCCAGCTAGATTAATGACCGGCGTCTCACTGTCATTCTGTGTGGCCGCGTATTTATTTTTTCTGTTTAGCTTATGTCTCTCCCTCCTGATGTCTCATCAACAGAAGGATGTAGAGGGAAAGGACAGAACTGTGTTTGACATACCGATCTTCACGGAGGAGTTTCTCAATCACAGCAAAGGTAAAGCCCTTTTTTTTCTTAAGTTCTCCATTTGTATCTGTCTCAAAACATTCATTTCAGCCTCAAGAGCTTTGGTATATTGCCCATAATCATCGAGCGTTTCCTACAGAAATGTCTTAAACTTTCAGAGCAAATAAAATAATTCATAACAACACAAACCGCTGCAGTCCACCCTTGTGCCCATTTCTGTGCATTTGCTTCTTTTCCCGTCAGCACGAGAAGCTGAGATGCGGCAGTTGCGTAAGACCAACATGGAGTACGAGGAGCGTAACGCAGCCCTGCAGAAACACGTGGAGAGCATGCGCGGAGCTGTGGAGCGGCTGGAGGGTGACGTCATGCAAGAGAGGGGGCGCAATGGGCTCCTCCGCCAGCACCTGGAGACCCTGCGCCAGGCGCTCACTTCCAGTTTCTCCTCCGTGCCTCTGCCAGGTGAGGACAGCCGGGACCAAAACAAAACAGAAGTTGCAGGAAATTAGTCTTTGTGGGATTGAAATTAAATGCAATTTATTTTTAAATCAAGTTTCTTTGCAGCTCACATCAATCAACACACATTAATAACCAGAAATTACGAGACAGAACAAAGAAAGATGACTGGAAGTTATAACTCCATGGTGAAGACATTGCAGAGGCTTTCTATCACCAGCATCTATTGCATCTACTTTAATAGTTTTTGTTCCGCGTCATGTAATTTTCTTCCATGCCTACTAGAATTTTGTTCTAATCCAGCACATACTCGAACATCTGAAACTGACCTAATAGACTGAAGGATGATTACAAAACTCCCCTGGATCTGCTCTCAGGGAAGCACTCTGTAGTTTACGTTGATGAAAATCTGCCAATAATTTAGTAACTGATAGAAAAGCTTCTTCTGAATATTGCTTTACAAAGGACAGGCTTTCATGGTGCTATTACAGCAGATTCAAAGGAAATGAATTCAAATGCTGACTGACAAGTTAGAAATGCCAAATTGCATGAAAGAATTTGGTTACTTTGAAAAATGTAAAAAGTCAAAAATGTCCTTTTGTCTGTAATGCAACAGTTAAAGGCAGGGTAAGCAATTCTACACAGTTTCAAACCCAGAAAATGTTTTGTCTCAATCGGTGGACAGCCCCTACCATCTGCTGCCTGCTAATCTCGTGAGCACACAACGTCAACATTACTCCAGCCAATCACAGATGGGAATAGAGGGTTCCTTCAGATAATAGTCGGGGAGGGAGAAAAATGCTACCTCTCTGTGTTTGTTTTGTTAAAAAAAAAATCATCAGTAGTGATGTGATCCAGAAATTTATTACCAACTCTAAGCACTAAGTTATTGAAGAATCAGAAAGTATTGGTGCCTTTTTTTGTCTTATTAGTGTTAAGAGACAACCATCTGCTCTGTTAATAAAAATCATCTAGGCGGCTCAGACATTCCTGATGGAAGACTTTAATATCTAGTATTTCTGGCCCACTTGTTGTGCAAGTTTATAGTAATAAACAGACATCTGGATGTAACTTTTCTGCACATTTGGGTGTGACAAATAACGTTGTACCAATCCAGCGAATTCAAGACGAGTATGCTTTCCATTATCACATGTTCTGTAGAGTAATGAGCTCATTTCTGTTGACTGGAGCCTGTCTGACTCTTACCAGTTTCAAGACATCAGGATGATTTATATTCCAAATGATCTTATTCCTGGTCAGTCCTCCAAAATGAACGTAAGTGTTTATTCAAATATTTTGGATAAAGTATGTGGCATACATTAAAAAAATCACTAATATTTCACAAAATGAACAAGGTGATAATTATAACTGAGCAATTTATAATATGAGCCTGTTGCTGTCTGAGTCGTCTGATTGTAGAGCTGCTACACGTCTGATTCAGTACCATCGCAATTCTTAAACACAACTTTGATTTGTGTTGCAATTCTTCCAATTTGATTCAATGTCACAAGTTTCCACATTTTTAACATCAGGCCTGATTGAAAGAGGTTGAATCATCCACTTCTATAAACTATATTCTGACTCTATTTAAAAATATCAAATATTACATACAAGATTGTGGCCTTTACCTCAGTAGCATTGTTATAAAAGTGTTTAGAATATTTTTTGTTGTAAAGCACAGCAAATAGGGCCTTTTAAAACCCTGGAATTTGCTACATATAATTATTTCAAAACAACCAAAAGAACAGAACAGGGGTTGGAACGAAAAAGGACATGTAGAAATACTACCTCTATGTACGTAGGCTGCACTGTCTTTTTAATGTGAACACATTTGACCTGTAAAAAGGACACATGGTTTAAAAAAAAATCCCTGATGCTGATGTCACATGCTTGATTTCTTTTAGGCAGCGGAGAGACGCCCACCCTTGACACCATTGACTCTTACATGAAGAAGCTCCACACCATTATTGTCAGTAATCCTCAAGACCATGAGAATCTCATCAACACCGTGCGAGACGTGGTCAACCGTTTGGACAGGTAGCACTTGTTGTATCTAAAGATGTAACAAAGAAGTTGTTTCTGCAGTGTTGGATGTTTGGCCAAGAAGCTCTTGATGAATTTTGAGTTCTTTGTCTCTTGTTTTTTCGTTTGGTCTAGATAATCAGACTAAGTTGAGCTGATTTCCAGCGACGTTGAGATGAGCTCCATTCCAGGTCGATGCCTCACTTCCTGACCTTTGGTCTTCTTGTCCATCCCAGTTGAGTTATAAATGATGGTTCTTTCTCTGCAGTGATCGTATAGGTGAATATGGTGTAGTGTCTCATATTTATTTATTGTTTTGTTTTTTTTTATGTAACAACTGTTTACACTTGATTAATAAGTTTGTAGTAATCAAAAAACCCACCCAACCTTTGTACGAGACACTTCCAGAGCCTTACCACTACTGTCAAATATGTAGTTAGTGCTTTTGTGTTTATCATGTCCCAGAAATATCGCTGACCAGTCTGTCCTTTTGTCATATTGTGCTGAAGAACAATGTGCCATTATTATTGTTTTTTTCCAGTGTGAAAATGTTTGTATTTTCAATAAATGTGTTTTCATCAGTTGAAGTTTAAGTTTCTTTAGACAAATTTGCAGCTCTGCTCAGATCATTCTACTGAAGATCTTAAATGGAAACAAAAATGCTTGTTAATCTATACTTACACGATACCGAACAAAAATTAGAAAAGCAGCTCTGGCAGCAGTGAATGGGGTTTGGCAGTCTCCATCCTTCCTGGTCTGTGAATTCAGTTGCCCCTCTTCAACTCTAAACCCAAGTTTTTAATGAAGTATAAACATGTTGTTGGCCAAAAGCCACTGCAGCGCTGTCTTGACTGCACATGTCAGGTCTTCTACAAATCTCTGTGGGAGCTTTTCTGTCGAAACTTCCTGTATCTGGCAACATTTATCCTCCCTTCTTGTCTGACCTTAAGTCTGAATGATGTTGCCTTCAATGTGCGTCAGTGGAAGAGTTGACTGACTGGTTTTTACAGTAAAAAGTTGGCATTTTGTCATTCCAACTGCTTGACAACACCCTTTTATATTACCCTGATACTCATTATGGATCCAGCTCTGTTTGATGATCTAATTCATTTCTTAACTCTTGATTTATCTGCACTTTAATCATTAGTATGTAATAATGTATGTTTATTATACATTAACCATTTATTAATGCGGGCCACATCATCACTATGGTTACCATTAAAGGGCCAGTTATTCTTTACTTTCTCAACAAGCTCTGCTGTCATATTTCCTGCTGGTTCCTGGTCTCAGTTGTAAAATGAAAAAGAAAAAATTGTCACAAAATCTTAAATTTCACAAATTTTGTGACTTTTGTCATAAAACTTTGGCTTTTGTCCTAAAAATATAATTTTTCATAGAATAAATGGCAACTATCACATCTGTATTTCATAAAATGAATTTTTGTCATTAAAAAAGCATTTATGATACAGACTTCAGAAAAAACACATTTTTCTTTTCTAGTAAAATCGCAAATTAAAAAAAAGACGTATTAAAAAAAAGGTATTCTTGGAAAATTACAAATTTTTGGAAAATCAATACTTTTTAACAACCAAGACTTCATGGTACAATCAAAAATGTCACAAAGTTATAACATTTTTAGTCCCACAATTTTTGTATTTTATTTTTTTTTTCACCCAGTGCTCTACCTAATTTGCAGTCGCGGGCATTGCTCTCTCTCTGCCAACCCTGGGAGGCCCTGCACTGAGCTGAAGTCTCCTTCTTAACTTGAGGAGTGAGCAGGCCATTCTTTTCACTTGACCGGAGGGCTTTCCCCAGCTGGACATATTGCATGGAAGGATCACGTTATTCCAGCCTGATCTTCCACACTGCCCCAACCGGCCAGGGCAGTGTGAAGCCCAGGACTACTGCATGTTCTTTTGAGAGTAGCTCACATTTGGTACCCAAGGGAACACGGGAAGAACATGCAAACTCCACACAGAAAGGCCCTATAGCCAGGCCCACCCAGACTTTGGGTGCTGATGACGCAAAGAAGCAAACACACCCACAGCGTGCCCAGCGGGAGTTGAAACCCGGACCTTCTAGCTGTGTGGCAATTGCACTGGCATATACACCACCACGTCCCTACAAAATTGTAGGGACGTGGTGTGTCCATGGTCCCTGTCAGGGACCATGGACAGAACACATTAGACTCAGAGTAAAAATGCTCTGTACCAGATAATACCTTTTAAGCTCATTTGTATCTCAGTCCCTTTGGCATGCAATAAGTAAATGAACAGAATAAAGTTTTTTAAAAAATGCAGATAGTCACATAGTGCAAAAATAGTACAAAAATCTAAGTATCAAAACATGCCAGTTTGTCAAGCGCCTGATCCAATGCAACACATCCTGCATTAAGAAATACTGTTATTTGTGAGCATTCCCAGTCCCAGGCTTTGTGTCACGAAATCACATCCAGCGTCACCCCACAGCAGATGTTCAGCACCCAGAGGAGTTTGGTCTGTTTACATAGTTGACTAATATCACCCAATTATACTGGTTGGACATAGAGACATTTTATTTGCACATGCCCTGGCTTCTTTCGCAAGTGATACCCATCCATCTATCTATACTTATTTTCCAGTGCAGGGTCACAGAGGTCTGCTGGACCCTGTCCCAGCTCTCTTCAGCTGAAAAGCATGGGTACACCCTGGACAGGTTGCCAGTTATGGGTGACATATTATAGTCAAAGCTGGTATGTACATAAGTTTGTGTGCTTGTACAGTATGTACTATAACATGTCAAAACTTGCAGCTCCGTGAGGCTGAACCTGAGCAAACAGGTACTTCATGTTTACGGTGGCCGTGTTAATATTCATATATTCTCACTAATTCATATCGTACTGAGTCACATTTTATTATATTTATCGGAAGCTTTTATCCAAACCGACTTACAACGAGGAAATACAATCAAGCCACAGGAATGTTGTAAATTACAAAGTAAATGCAGTTAAATTAGCATTCAGGTGAGTGCAGCATAGAAGTCACTGCAGCTAAGACGTGATTCAGGTACAGGTTAGAAAGTTAAAGCAACACCATGTAAGACTGTGCTCTTTAGCACCCTCTCTGGTTGAGAAATGGTGGTGTCTGTTACCACTGTTGAAGCTGGCCACATTACTTCATCTCTCGGCTTTTACAAAATAGTCTATGAACCAGTGAGCAATCAAAGAACTTTAGTAATACAGTCTAATATCAACCAAACATACAGGACACTTTGAGTGGCAGCAAGGAGGCGTGTCTTCCTGAATCAGAACAAACATGTTGCAATTCACCAGAGGTAGCAGCACATTCCAACCTCTGAGCACAAATTGGAGAAGGCCTACATTAACCATCTCCTTGAGGCCCAGGTCATAAGGGAAAGCAGCAGTCCTTATGCCTCCCCGATCATCTTGGTCAGGAAGAAGGAACGCAGTCACATGTGCATTAACTACCACCTTCTGAACAGTAAGAAGCAGACCTCTGTGGTGGCGGGGCGTGGTTCTGCTCAGCTGCAGAGGGGAGCTGATTTAGTGGGAGTGGCACCAATGGGAGGACACACCTGGACCTCATAATCAATCTTAGTCTTCCTCTTCTTTAGTGACGGTGCGGAAGCAGTGGAGAGGACAGCCAGAACCAGGAGCTGTGTGATGTGTGCGTTGGAAAGCGCTGTATTAATAAAATACTGTCTTGGAAAGCAGCTGCATAGTGGTGATCATTGTCCCAGGGTACCTGAACTGTTACACCTCATATTGAGGAGATACTTGATGCCCTGCCGGGGACTCAGCAGTTCTGCACTCTTGACCTGGCAGCCAGTTACAACCAAGTCCCAGTCTTGGAGCAGGATAAGTCTAAAACTGTGTTCTGTACACCATTCAGAGTCTTTGACTAGAACCGCATGCCCTTTGGGCTGTGCAGTGGGTCAAGTACATTTGAATGTCTCATGCAGAGGGTGTTTGGGGACCAGCAGTGGCATTCACTTCTCCTGTCCCTGGATAATATTACTGTGTTTTCCTCCTTAGTCTCTCAGCATGTCCAGTGGCTGGAGGTAGACCTGGATCAGCTCCAAAGGCAAGGTTTGAAGGTCAAGCTGGAAAGGTTTTCATTCTTCTGGTGAGATGTTGGCTACTTGGGTCATATCATCTCTGACAAGGGCATTGCCACTGATCCAGTGGCGATCGAGCATGTTGCCAAGTGGCCACACCCCAACCGTTTTGGGCTTTGCCAGCTACTACCGGCACATCGTTGAGGGCTTCGCAAAAGGAGCCGGACCATAGCATAAGTTAGTGGCTAAGCTGGCTGGCACAAGAAGGGATCCAGACAGGCCTTTCAGGTTGCACGGACCTCCAGGTGTGAAGAAAGCTTTGAGGCTCACTAAAAATGGCATGGGCCAAAAAAAAAATCCAGACTTATAAAACCATGCGTAAGCACACAGCAAGCAATTTCCCTTTATAGATCACAGCTGCACCTCAACATTTGAGTACAAGGTTCCTCCTCCTGTCCTGCCCTCTACACGGACACATTCAACCAAAAATGTTCGATGCAAAGCACCTCGTGAATGTAAATGTGTATTTAAATGAGTCAGCTGATCAGTGTTATTGGTCAACAGTGAAAACCACGAAGACCACACAACCACACCCCAAGCGTGTGGTGCGTCTGGAGGAGGATGGGTGTTGAGTAGGGGTGGAGCCGAATACGATATTCAAGGCACAAATAACGTGTTTTTTATGAATACTTATTTCAAACAAATACCTTGTATTCGGGAACAAGAAAAACTTTATATCCAAAGCTGCGTTTCCTCATGAGACCACAGTGTCCGGATGAGTGAGT
>JBAMYA010000021.1:1744258-1756600 GCA_037176975.1 Arrhamphus sclerolepis | reverse complement strand
TAGTAGAGGAGCTGGCCCAAGAAGGGCAGCCCTCCTCATTTGCATAATGAGGCAGAAATGCATACGGTAAAAGAAAAAGAGGAGACGAGGGAATGTAAAAACAATAGATCCTTGTATAAGGAAAAGGAAAAAATATATATTTCTGCTTTTATTTTTAATTATGTCAGTTTTGGTCCTCCATAATGTTTTAGCAATAACTTTATGATCGTTTTTGTACGCTCTGGCAGGCCAGATAAGATGAAGATTGAGGACTGGAGTTTGGCACATGCTTTACATGATCCATCTAGCTGCTTTAAAATGGTTAGCAGTGCTTTTTATTAAGTTCCAAATAAAAAAATAAAAATCTTTCTGCCTTTCTTCCTGCTGTCAGGGGAAATGTTATGGGCTCACAAAGGGAGCCTGTCTCAGCTGTCCATTTTTACCAAGTACTAAAGAAGCACAGATGAATAATAAAGGTTTAACTTTGGTCTCTTGTATTAGAGTTTGGTAATCATTTTTATATAATGTGATTTCAAATCAGATGTCTCAGACATGTTGCTCTTTTCCTGGCCCGGGCGTTGGCTCACGCCAAACTCAGTCGTTCATCCAGATTGTCTGTTGCAGGAATACAGAGCTCACGTGTTACAGCACTCACAGGTTTTGAATAATATTGTTTGAATTGTAGTTGGTGTTTCCTGTGAGGATGCAGTACATGTGCAGGATAAGTCCTTTACCGCCCTTTGCTCAGCAAAGTTTCATTCAGGAGTTCCTGCTTTATTGTGTCCAATACTAGGTGGGGTGTTTTCATAGTAACATCCGTCTACACAGGATCTTACATACTTTACTCCAAGACTGAATCACACTCCCCCCACCCCCCATATCAACCCTGCACGACTCATGGTTCCACCTTCATGTAATCGTATTAAAGTTTGGCTCACTTGTAAAAGCACAGAATTGGCACACATGCACAGTATTTGCAAAAGTAACTTGTTTGTTCAGAAGTTGTGATTTCATTTCCTGATTTTATCAGTCTAATTATTGTAGCACTTTTCATATCACCAAAGTGCTTTATCGAATTAAAACATAAGCAAATATTTTTAGTCAGCGAGGAAATGCTGAAGAATGATGATTAAAATAAAAAAAATTTAAAAAACTTATAAGTATAAGCACTTAAACAAACATGTACATTCTAACATTAGGGTATTAGCAAGTTAAGAGTTAAATGAAAGGCAAAAATATAAATAAAAATAAATGCATTTAAAATAAACTAACTTGAATGTGACTTCATGTGAATCTTTTCCTTATGTTTGCCTTACAATCAACGTCTTATTTTAAGCTTGAACTTTTCTTTCATTTCCCTTCCATTAGTATTCCATTTGCCCTAACCCCAAGTTTTTTAGTATTTTCCATTTTTATTCGGAACCCTTTGTTTTATGTCCTTGAAGAGGCCGTGCAGAGCAGTTGGTTGCAGAAATTATGTGAATACGGGTTATGTAACGTGCACATTCCTGTGTGACATTAAACTGCCATGACAGCATGCTTTTTTAATTGGTTATTTGAGCATCACAACACTTATTATCCGCAGATTTGATGTGAATGTGGGTTTTAGGAGTGCGTTATAATTGCTTTTTTAAATGTGGACTGGTCAGTTGGGATGAAACAAATTTGAATAGTAATGGTTTTTGCTTTGTCTACTTGATTTGCATTGGGCCGATGTAGCGTGCTGAAAAAAGATGTTAATCCTGTCTGTTCTTACTTTGAATACATTTTGTTAAAGAATTGGGTCTGGTCAGTCTGACGACTGGAAAGGATTTTACATGAGGAGCTCTGCTCTGCTATGGTGTATGACCAGGTTGGCTGAGAAAACAGGATGTGTCTGGTGCAGATAACCATATTTGTGTACATATTTTAAAATGTCTGCTTTTATTATTTTTTCTTTTTTACCCGTTTATAATGTATAGACTTTTCTCTTTCTATTTGAGACAGCTTTTGCTGAGTGCTTATTTAATTTGCAGTTTAGTAGTGGAATATAGAAATCAAATCATATATGCATGGTTTCCCACTTTCTGGTGAGCAAATCATATTGAACAAACTAAAGTAGAGCAAAGCAAATATGCAGCAGTGAGTTCAGTGCTATCACTAATAAAAGATTAACCTTTTTGATCTTTTATGATCTTTTTCATTAGAGTCTATGGGCTCTTTTTTTAGAGGGCATGAGTCTGGTCTTCAGTCGGGAAATATGAGGTGTCCAGCAGTTGATGTCCCCTCACTAGTCCTGAAAACTCTTCATTTAGCAAATGTTTTTGTATGATGAATTCTAGGGTTTCATTTAGGACGAGCCCTATCTGAAATTGCAACAACACAAGACAACAATTCTGAGATAAACGCTCATGTTGGCGTTTTAGGAGACAGCCCACCTCTGGATGGACTGGTCCTTCTGAAGGGAAAGTGTGCCACCTTATGGAGGCACAGAAGCAGTCCTTTGCTGATTTATTCCTTCCACCCAGTTTCTATTTTTCCCTCTCCACTACAGTTCAACACATTTGCTTCAGGCATTTTTATTAATATAATTGTACATTTTCTTAGTTTAGGTTAATGCTTTTGTATAAAAAGTCATTGTTTCAACCACTGTGCCGTGTCTAGGTATATTATTTGTGGCAATGCAAGATTTAGTGATGATTTCTAAAAGTTGTTTCCCATCTTTCTTGTTGTTTTCAGGTCCAGTGTCCGCCACATTCAAGGGTAGAAAAAAGCCTACAACATTGTTGTTCTTCAGCCACCGAATGTACCCTGTAGCTTCATGGAGGAGCTTTCAGTTTTGACCTAACAGGCTGCCTGTCAGGACCAGCAGCCATGTCAGCCTGCAGCACCTTCACTGAGCATGTGTGGAAACCTGGCGAGTGCAAGAACTGCTTTAAACCTAAGAGTCTGCACTGTCTGGCCCAGAGTGGTGGGGGGAAGCCTCCCTCTGAGCAGAGACCTCCATCGAATCAGCAACAAAATCCACTTCCTACAGGGACCAGAGTTAACCCTAATCTGACCACCAACTCCCAGCGGGCAGGCGTTGGATCTGCACGCTCAGGACAATTCCGTCCACCAGTGGCCAAGAAACCAACCATTGCTGTCAAACCCACTATGATGCTGCCTTGCTCTTCAGCAGGACTGGATTCAGATGGTAGCCTGCAGCAACCATCAAATGTAATAGAACAAGGAAAAACATCAGCGTTTACAGTGTGGAATCGCAATGGAATGAACTGTAAGAGGCCCAGTGGGCCCAGTAACAACAATGAAGGAGAGCATGGCAGTGAGGAGATCGAGGGTTACGGACAGCTTAGCCCAAGGACACCTAGTGGAAATAACAACAGCAGTGGACTGGCAGATGTCCTTAAGGAGATAGCTGGTTTGGGTCCGGGCTCCAGCCCTACACCCCTATCTGGGTCCAAGGACTTATTTTGGGGGCGAATCAGTAGTTCATATCGAAGATCCTTGGAAAGGGGACTACCAGCCTCCAGCTGTTTAGCCATGGGGAGTAGCAGCAGCTGCAGTGGCACTTCTCAAAAACATGTATCTCTTAGTGATAAAGCTAAAATTATCAGCACAGAGGGAGGGCGTTTCTGCTACCCCGAGTTTTCCAGCGAAGGGGAAGATGATGACGATGACGATGAAGGGGATGATGAGGAAGACACCGATAGAGATGATGATGTTCATGAAAGCTGGGATGAAAGTGATGAAGAGTTACTAGCCATGGAGATCCGTATGCGAGGCCAACCACGATTTGCAAATTTCCGTGCAGCCACACTGTCTCCTGTGCCCTTTGCTGCTGGAAAAAAATGGAATACTGTGCCACTTCGTAACCGATCACTACAGAGGATTTGTGCCGTGGACTACGATGATAGCTATGATGAGATCTTGAATGGATACCCCTCAGTGGATTCCAACGGAGGCCTTCTTCCATATGGGCCTGGCGATATGCAAGGCAGCGCCTTCCTGTCAAATTCAGAGTCTGCTACTTCACCAGAGTCGTCGTCATCACTGCCAGAGGATTCTCGAACAACTTCCAGCAGTGGAAGCAGTCCCCACTGTGTTCTCAGAAATGGCTTGCATTCACCCACACCTTGTAAGGCACCTGTCCCATGCATTTCCCCCCCAAAAAAAGAGTCTGTTGACACAGTACTGAGTCCACTCAAGGGGAATGAAACACACAAGGCTGTCCTGGCCATAAGACTAGAGGACCAGGAAGGCCGACAAGGCATGCCAATGCCCCAAGCGCTTCCTGGTCAGCCAGTCACTATAAGTTTTAGCCCCACAGAGGAACAACCTAAACCTTACCGCGTAGTTAATTTAGAAAAATCACTGATATGTAAACCTTACACTGTAGTTGATGTGTCAGCATCCATGACCGCTAAAGATGAAAAGATTCCAGATTCTTCTCCACAATCCAAAAACCTATCAAAGCCCTCCAGCCCTATATCCCTTTGTAGCACTCCTGTCACCCAACTGCTCTCTCCGACATCCCCCATTTCCCCATCTTCTCCTTTGATATCAGCTTTACCATCATCTGTTGCTCTGTCCCAGCGAAAGAAATCCAGTATCACGCGCTACCAGGAAGTCTGGACATCAAGCACAAGTCCTCGCCAAAAGATACCAAGAGTGGATCTCGGGGTTGGAAATCATTCTGGCCCTTCTAAAACTTCTCAGTTTTGCAGTCACAAGTCAGCTCCCACCTCTCCCATAGCCGGGTTGTCTTCCTCCAGAACGGTACCTGTGAAATCTCCCAACTTATCCGAGATCAAGTTTAACAGCTTCAACAATGCAGGCATGCCTCCTTTTCCAATTATTATTCGAGATGAGCCTACCTATGCTCGCAGCTCCAAGAACGCAGTCAAGGTGCCCATTGTTATAAATCCAAGTGCGTATGACAACCTCGCTGTGTATAAAAGCTTCTTGGGACTACATGGGGAGCTGCCACAGGCGAAAGGTTTGGGGAGTCGGGTGACCAGCCATACCTATGAGGAGATTGGATCCTCAGAGAGCGTCCAGTCCTCCTCAACAGAGAAAACCCTCTCTGGTAGAGGCACATCAGAGCGTGCGTCATTTGAGGAGACAAAAATTCCTCTTGAAGTAGTGTCAAAAGCATCAAATTTGCAGCCTAGAACCACTACAGATTCTGGCACTTTAATAAGCACTGTAATGAGCTCCACTGCTGGAGCCATCTCTCCCACTTCATCAGCAAATTCTCCTGCCATTCTTACCCTTACTGCAAACCTACCAAAAACCAGCCCCACTGCCAATGCTGTTACACACTCAAGTATGACAGCTGAGGATGCCACTTGCATCAAAGATGATGACAGAGCTTTGACCTCTGGGACAGTGTTGAGCCAAAGAGAGGAGGCCAGCGCTGTGCTTTCACAGATTGTTGCCTCCATCCAGCCTCCCCAGTCTCCTCCAGAGTCAACCTCAACACAGGACAACAGTTTCAGCTCTGAGGAACTGTACGCTCTCCCACCTGATGCCGTGAAGGAAACCCTCATTCGGCCTAAGTCTCTCTTTTCCACCACTGAGGGTTGTCTGTCCAAGCCAAAGAAGGAAATCCCCTCAAAATTTTTGTCTAAATCCCAGAGTGCCTCTGCTGCAGTCCCACTCTCCAGCCCCCAGTCAGACTCCAATCCCCCTTTCCCTCCTCCAAGATCTACTTCTTCCCCTTACCATGCTTCTAACATACTCCAGAGGCATTTTAGTAATTGGACAAAGGGCTCTGGTTCCAGTTCTCCTGTACGACCCAGTGGAGGCGAAGCAAGCCCCTGTGGAGAGGCGAGGCGTGTCGCGACAGAAAGCTCCAAACCTAAACGTTGGATTTCCTTTAAGAGCTTTTTCCGTCGACGGAAAGATGAGGATGAGCAGAAAGAGAAGACGGAGAGAGACAAAGAGAAGGGGAAGCTGGTTGGTCTCGATGGGACAGTCATCCACGTGCTTCCACCGCCACCTGCACAGCATCAGCACTGGTTCACTGAGGCCAAACCAGAGGATCCCACCCAGAAGCCCACCATCATCTTCACTTACAAACCAGGAGAAGGACAACTACGAGTGGAGGAGAGTAGAGAAACTGTTCTGTCACAGAACGGTGAGAGCAAGGAATTTAAAGCTTTGAGCCCAGGACAAACACAACCTTCAGAAACCACAGGAGGAGATGCTACCACCAAGGACCTCAGGTAGGTTGTTTTCAGGTTTTATTTATTCTGCAAGCACCAGTGTATTAACAAGTGCCATCAAGACAGCGGTTTATTCACTCTGTCACTACAAAATTCTGTGAAACTAGGAACTGTATTTTAAAACCACACACACATGCCTTCACCAAGTATAACAAATAAAATAAGTCCAGGGGTTGGTAATTCCAGGGTTGGATCATCAACTGAGTCTGAAATATGCTTCACCTCTCGTGTTTTTTTTGTTTTGTTTTTTTGTTGTTTGTTTTTTTAAGTGAATATTCACATAAGCTTCTTGAAGATATTAAAATTGGAGGAAAAAATATTACAAGCAGATTTTAAATATGTATCTATAAGGATTGTAGTGACACTAATCGAGTCATCTATCAAATCTGCTCTAATTTAATGAATACTTTTGTATGCAACTCCCATGAAACTGTTGACATGAATCCCCTGAAGTGGACTTGGGTTCTGGCTTAAAATGAGGTTGAATCTTAATTGACATGACTGACTACATGCTTCGTCCATTGTATGTACTGTTATCATGAACTAATATTATCCATGATCAACTGTTCTAATATCATCCATTACCTGCAGGCTTTCAGCTTGTTCAATTAAACTCTACTTTTAAATTCTCCCCATAGTTTTTTTTTTTCTTAATCCACACAGTCTTACAAACACTAACCTGCTTTGCTATTTTCTTTCACAATTTCTCTTTGAACTGCTGTTACCATCAGTATGACGGCAGATAAGTTTCTTGCTGTTGACTAAGACTTGATTCATCATGTCTGTGTTCGTCCATGCACAAAGCCTGTGTGACCTTGATTTTTATCAACTGCAGCTGCCCCATATTACTTACTTTGATTACAGTTGGACCTTGCTCTAATTCAGGGAAGCAAAAACTCTAGAAAGAAAGACTACTTGGATGCTTGTTGTAAGTGGAAAGACTCATTTATTATCCACACCTGTACACTATATAGTACTCTAGACTGCTTATATGCCATTGCGTCAGTAGAACCACTGAAAACAACATAGTGTTAGATAAGGTATAAAGGTAACAGATTGTCAGTTATTGTGTATTATTTGCTGTAAATAATTAGCTTAACATGTTTCTGAACGAACTTACTCTTTTCAACAAGCAACGGGAGCTACTGTGATTCCTTCACCATCCAAAAGGCACAGTCAGTTGAATACTTGCTGCAAGACCCAGCCAAAAGGTATTCACCCAAAGCTGGTGTCTGAACAAATGCATGCACAAACATGGCTGTCCAGCCACAGTAAACAAAGAGCTTATGAGCAGCAAATCTAAGGCAGGCAGAAGGAGAGAGGTTGTTCAATCTGGTAAGGCCATCAGTCAGGACATCAGGTTGTTTTTGTTGTTGTTCTCTGATTGAAGTTTCAAATATTATGTAACTTTCGCAAATCTGTTTCACAAACATCATCGTGAGAGTTCCTTTGAGAGTTGCTTTGAGTTGGATGACTGAAAGCCCACTATAGCATTCTGCTTTCCACTATTTCATTTTTCGTTTTGTGTAATTTAGGAACTTCTAATCTCAAGTTCCTTCCACATTTTTCTTCTTTGAGCCTGAAGCTCTGTGAGCTTTTAAATATTTTACTCCTCAATCCTATCAAAAGCTTGACCTCATTCTGTCTCTTTCAAACTTCCTTGTTTCTTGCTCCTCTAGCTTCACCTGTTGTCTTCTGAAAGTTTATATCCTCTTTCTCTTTACAACAGAATGTACCACAATCGAGCATACACGTGTTTAGGTTTGCTGAATGTGATCAAAGGCACATAATCCATGTTTTCTAAAATCTTGATGTCAATGTTTGCAAACAAGGTGTGAGTTGCCCTCCTGATGAGACCCCAAAACCAAACGTGTAATGTGAAACAAAGTAACTGGATGGCTTTTCAATAGGTGCTAATTTACCAAGCTTAGAATTAGGAACTGATATGTTCCTCATTGTAACTGCTTCCCCCTTTTATGCTGTACCTTTCATTGTAAAATTTATCGCTCAAGTAGTTGTAATTGGCTATTACAGCATACACTTTATAAAACACATCCACATACAGTACCCTCAACCCAAACATAAAAAACGGCAGTATTTATTGCCTACTCCTGAAAACATGGAAAGTGTTTTTATTATGGCTCTTTAAACTGTTGGCTCAAACTGTTCGATTAGTAACTAAAACAAGTTGTGCACTACAAGAAAAATGGCTTGGTTACAAATCTCCCTTAACCACAATCCTTACTAAAGTCCTGATCATCTTAATCGTTCTGAAGACTGTCTTACCAGATTTTTATGTAGTGTATGAAACATGTTGAGTAACTACAATCAGAACAGCCCAACATCAAACTATCACTCAATATATTTCTGTGGAACTTACCTTTATCCAGTCAAAAAGCCATTTGACTAAGGAATTATCTGTTTAAATTAGCTTAAGCAAGCAGTCTTGAGGAGAGTAATATTTATTTTACCTCAAGAGACCGGAGACAACCAACAATGGTAAATCAAAACAATGAAGTGTAACATGTAAAGACCTAGGTCATGTTGTCAACAAAATGGGGCGGCGCAACTAATCGAACAATCACGAAACCGTTCCTATCTTGCTGCAATCATGCTCAAATCAATTTTTTTTTCAATTTTTTGTCTTCTTTGAAATATCAATTTAATGAGGATAGACTGATCTGATTGGCTCCCCAAGACTTTTGAGCTTTTTTTTAATGAGCTTCAATGGAGGATACTTAGATGGATCTGCTGATAAAATTCAAATTTTCTAGCGGTACATCTAGATTTCTAGGCCAAAATAGGGGGTATGCTTTGACATCACTTCCTCTCTAGGCCTCTCAGCAGGACTGAGTGGTAAAACAAACTTCATTCAACACGGCAGAGTGTAGCAGTAAACAGCAAGGCCAGGAAAAGTAAAGAATATGAAATGAAATTAAGGACAACTGGAGTCGACATTGTTCCATATGACATGTGGCCAGTGTGCTGACATTTATATGGACCTGATTTCAACACCATGGAAAATACACAGTGCACAGCCTGAAAATTACCAACTATTAAATTATTAACTACCGCTTGTGAACTGTTATCTGGTATATTTTCTCTTTTTCAAAGGAGCCGTTTGACACATTTTACAGGTGTTAATTATGTTTTACATTATTGTTCTAAACTGAAGCTTACAGTGCTTTTTGGTGTTATCTTGGCTATTTCTCCACACTGTTTCATGTTTAAGGTTGGAAAGTGAGACATGAGCATATATAGACGGACCTTACAGATACGTTAAAACTATTTAAATATTTTTCAATAGTTTGCAGAATATCACGTTTGTCAGTCTTGCTTTACATACAGTGTTCATGCAAGCATGACAGCACAGCTTTTTTCCTCTTGAAAAAAGATCAGTGATTCATTTGTTTCTCTTTTCTTTAGCTTTCAGTAGCTTGTAAAAGATAGCTCCGTTTTATACAATCAATCACACATCAGCTCTTCCCCAATTTTTGATATTGTTCTTAAGTTTAGACGGTATTTAAGCCAAGCCTGCCGCTTCATCTCTGTTTTTCTGCCACTCAGTGGGGCGTAATCACAGTGACTTCTGGTAATGTGATGTCACTTGCATACCCTCTATTTCAGTGGTTTCAAACTCATAAACAGCTACATCCTCAGCTTTTAAATTTTTATTTTATTTATTTATTAGCTGTTTAGACATCTATCTATGATGCAGTCTTTCCCCAATTACTTGCACTATTTATCACTATTTATTGCTAAAGATAACACTGATAGTGTATGTAAACCAAAATGCTTTTTTGAGAACAAAAGCTTGTGTGTGATTCATTGGAATCATAGGTGAGTCAGTTACTAGGTTCACATGGGCAACCTTGTTGTTTTTGTTTTCCTAACAAGGGGTTAACTCTGCTGAGGTGTTTTTCCTGCCTTCAAGCAGTTTTATTGGTGAGCAGTGGGCGTGTTTTTCGGGGCTGGCAAGCGCACATTACCTTAGACAGGTAAGAACAGTCAGTAACAGAGGAACAGGGAAACAACACATGCAGGAAAAGGCAATTTCATTCCTCACAGCAGGCCGTCCAGCACTACTTGAACACCATTCGATTTAGAATGTGATTTATTTCCTTTGCTGTGTATTCAGGGTTTTCGAGATGGGAAGCTGCGTGAGCCAGTACAGTGGGTAAGAACTGAATCCCTCGTCTTTCAAACACCTTTGTAACCTGTGACCACCCAGGTCATGTGAAGTAATGTTGACTTAGCTGCGGGGAAGGGTGCTTTACTTTACATGCTTTGTGCTTTGTGTATTTGCAGCAGAGATCTGAGAAAAAGGGAAATAGAGTGAGGCTTCTGCATGTTATCTGAACAAGTTAGGTCCTGACAGAGAAATGTGTAGCAGCTGTAAAGGTATTTGTTATGTCAAGGGCCTTTCAAGGTGTGTATCCACTCTTTTGTTCATACGGGTTAGTGTGGAGATATTTGTGATTTAGTGTTCTTTCAATCAGTTTCATGGTTTATTATAAATTTTTATTAGTATGGCTGTAAGTAGAACTGGGAATTTGTATTGTTTCCATGTAAGAAGTAAAAAAAAAACAAACAGGAAAGATTGTAGGAGACATCTGAGTTAACATATGTCAGGTGTGTGTGTGTGTGTGTGTGTGTGTGTGTGTGTGTGTGTGTGTGTTTTACACTGATCAGCTCTTAGTGTTAAGTTTTTAGGCCTTCATCCTCCTCTTTTTTTTTCCAGTTTTCTCATAACATTGTGGTTGTCTTTTCATTTTAACTACATTTGGCATCATAGAAAGTCATAAAGTACTGCATTGTGTTGATCAGCTATCCTTAAAGGAGACACGGGGAGTTTATGACCTAGTAAGACACATAATAAAGATGTCAGAGCTGATGTTTTTCTCAGACACCGCCCCAGGTTAGAGACAGACACGTGAGCTCAGGTGTCCTATTCGATTGCTCACTTTTTTTTTTTATATATATTGCAGTAGTTTTCGTGTGAATATTCAGCAACAGCAAAGGTTAGAAATTAGATTGAATTGTAATGAATCTCATATATGTGGAGACTGTAAGGCAGTTTTATGAATGGAACACATGTCATGTGAAAGCTGTTGGAATAACGAAGCCTGAATTAAATTGTACAATGAAAAAATGTTTTCTTACAAAATAATTGCATTTTGTACACACAAAAACCATTATTAATATTAATTATAATGGTAATAGTAATGATAATAATAACAGAAAATAATATGACTATAATACTTGATATTTATAATGAAAAAATATATCATTGAAAAAATATGTTATTACACAAAATGTATATTATCATTTTTCTTTTTTATCATTATTAGTATTATTATTATCATAAGTATAATAATAATAATAATGTTAATAATAATATGAATATAATGTTATTAATATCATCATCATCACTTTTGTGCCTAAAGTAACAGCTTAATCTGGCCACACAGGAAGGCTTTGGCATTTGATTTTGCATTTGAACTGAATAACTTTCAAGTTGCAGTAGTTAGTGTTTTATTTTTGCAAGTGTACTTAATTTGGAGGAAAATGTCAAACTTTAGATTGAACAGTCTGTTTTGGTTCAGTGAGCCTCTGTCTTTTGCCTGTATTCTCATAATTCATTTGTCATAATTATACGGGAAATGACACAGATGATGACACATCTATTTCTGGATAATCCAAACTATATTGCTAATCAGCATCACCTGTGGGTTTGAAGCTAACGCTGAACCTCCTGTGTCCTTTTCCTTTCATCACATTTTTTAAAAAATATACATATATACACACACAGACATACATGTATGTATGTGTGTATATAAATACATATAGATATATATAGATATACATATGTATGACAGCTAGATTCCCTATCAGTTAAAAAATTTGTGGTTTTGGTTTGCTTGTTTTAATGGTGTTATAAGTTTAGCATTTATTGACGCTTTTAAAACTTTTCAAAAGGGATTTTAGTGAATAGCAGCAGACAAAGAAATATTTTTAATTTAGTACTCATTTTGGTGTTTTCCCTGCTCATGATGAAGATATCGCTTCCTGATATGGTTGCCATGTGCTCGGGGGTCAAGCTCTGGGTTTCTCAAGCGCCTAGAGATGACTTGTCGTAAATAGGCGCTATATA
>JBAMYA010000021.1:1701032-1740577 GCA_037176975.1 Arrhamphus sclerolepis | reverse complement strand
TGTGGGGATAGGCCCGATCACCGCTAAATGTTGTTATATAGGTTGTGTTAAGACACACACACACACACACACACACATATATGTGTATATATTCACATGGAATCTATATGGATTCATATGGAATCTATCAGCAATAATGATCTTGTAGTCAGTTGTGTTAGTGCTGGGTGGTATATAAACAAACAACCCAGACAAGTTTAGAAAGAAAGAAACACATTGAAAAGATTAATTTGCCATAGGTCTGCCTGTTGTCTCATGGATGTACTAAAACAAGTGAATAATTGAAAAAAAAAAAAATCATTTAATGACATTGACAATGACAATCATGGGATATTTTATACTTCAAATAAAAATCTTGAGGAACGACACTGTACACCTGGTTTTGATAAAGCTCCTCTGTTTCAGTCCCTCATCATGAGCTCATTTGTGACTATCTGTCCTTGGACTTCATCAGCAGCTCAGTGTTAGAGTTTGAGCTCATCAAAGCAGGCTTTTTGGAGGGGGAGAGGTAGGCACAGCTGTCAGGCTTTACTAGCCACTCAAAGCTGGAAGCGCTCAGTGGGTGGGAAATCATCTTGCTGAGATCAAGTGGTGTGAGAGAGAACAGAAAATAGAAAGCCAGAGTGATGGGATGGAGAGTGTGGGCTTGTGGAGCAGATGCGTTGTTTGAGGTGCCTCTCTTTGTGTGTGGGGGTCTTTTTTTTCCCTGTTTAGTGAATCTTCGGGGACAAAATATTTGTTTTTCAGTGTCACTGTTGCACTAATTGGGTTTTTTCTAATGGGGGTACCATCAAACTGTGTATGCAACACTTGTGACACTCAAAATGTGCACAGGCTCTGTGGGTAAAAGTGTTGTGATTGTGTTAGAGCCTCCCTGGATGGCGTATTATGAGCTGCCTACAGACAAATTTTGCTTTTCTGCATGCTGCTAATTAGGGACAAGACAGGAGGGTTGTGCTTCTGTGTTTGTCTCACAAACAGAGCACAGAGCAGTGCATCAGTTTTGCAGTGGGGAGGAACACACACACCTTCCCTGCTTTGTGACGTCTTTTTTAATTATAATTATTAATGTGAGTTTCTGCATTGATTGCATTTTTTTTTTTTCATTTACTTGTCAGAATTGAAATCCTGGCAGACTGCTGTCTCTCTCTCTCGCTAGTATAGACGCACTTGTTTTGGTTTTTTTAATCAGAGCATCATGCAGAAGGATTCAGAGCGCACATCGTCTCACTCAGTGAGAATCCTCCAGCGTTGGTGGGAGAGTTGAGCCCGTCTGTTGGCACCAGCGGCTCCTCAGACTCTGAGATGGAAGCAGAGAACAGCGTTTCTCTCTAAGCTCAGCTGCCGCGACTCGTTTAACTAAAAACTGAGGCGTTAGTGGAATTGAGGTAGGCTTTTTGTTCCTGTTTTGTCTCACCTGCCTCCCACTGTCACCTTCACCACCACCCACTCTTGCTTCATTCTCACCCTCTGGTCCTCTTTATCATGTCCACCTCCTCCATTGCTTCCTCTACTTGTTTCAAATCACATTTGCTGCTGTTCAGTTCCTTCTTCTGCAACAAGTTCTTCATCCCTTTCCCAAATGCAAAAATCATGATCAGTTCAGCAACATAACTACTGACTGGTAAGTTTCAGTTTGTGTTCAAAAAGGTACTGAAATTAAGAAATCATTAACACAACACTGTGACAGCCTCCTTTAACTTCGAATTGTGGAGCCAATATTTTTCTTTTTCGAATTTTTTTGATAAGAAGCCAACATAGTACAAGAGAATAAGATAATTATGTATTTGCAGTCATTGACAGCTAAATATGGACTGGAAGCAATAGCAAAATAGTTATCTCAGGCACATCAGGTTCTGTACTCTCTGGTTAAAGAAAATACTTTTTAGTAGCTTTTTGATCTTCAGCAGTCTTTCGTATTACTGGGCTTCTCTCTGCTGCCTCCATCCCTGCTGCCTTGTTTTCAACATTTTCTAGTCGCACTTGCTGAACTAAGCTTCAGAGAAAGTTGAGTTTAATGGCAGTGAGTTTTAAAAATACTAAACAGAAACTTAAAGGTTTCTGCTATTTCAGTTTCTTTGCTTTGTTCAGGATTTTGAGTAAAACCTAATTTCCACCATGAACCTTACAAGAATAACTGGACAAACCCTCCATAACATCCCCAGGCTTTCTACAGTGTGGTTTTGAAGTTGCTTACTTGTTTGTTTGTTTTCTTTTCTTGATGGAAATGGATGAAACGAACTGGGCTTGGAAGATGGCTATAAAACACCCACTTTATGTCAGTTAGTCAGTAATTATAGGTTGGCTGGCTTAGCTTAATTAATATTACTTCACCTTGAAGTTTGTCACTAAAGAAAAGTCAGAAATGAGTGCTGAAACAAGTCTAGATGTGTTACAATTGGGTAAGTTGGGATGATTGACTATTGGTGCGTTCACTCATACGTGTTGTCCTGCGTCAATCACCAAAGACTTTAAATTTTACCTGATGTCAATTCAAAAACAGTTTATTTATCCGTGAGGCGAAATTTAAGGTACACTTAGTAGCACATCCAGTAACAACAAACATAATGTAAACATGATGTGTTGCAAAAAAATACATATATATCAGCCCCATACAGTTGTCATGGATGTAAAATCTAACTATAGAGACCAAAACCGATTTTTGTCCCAGGCTGTAAATATGTTCCATTCTCCTGCAAAGCTGGTACTTTTAACATGGGAGTCGATGGGGATTTGTTATGTTTTGGAGCTAGCGCCTAGTGGTCAGTGGAGGAACTGCACTTGATTGATAATATACAAAGGCTTCAACCTGGAGGTCTTGCTCTCCACTAGTTCAACTCAGTCTGTATGAGATATGGATCTTGCCATCTGGTGTTCAATGCAAGGATATCTGGAGCACAACAAACTGATTTAATTGAATCTGAGTCAATTTTAAAGTAAAAGTAAAATGTCCTTTTATATATAGTGACATAATGCCTTTTAACTGTATCTTTTTTAATCATTGAACAAATCTGAACATTTTTGGATTCTTTAATGCAAATATACAATGAAAATATTTGGATAGTTTTTCAGTTTTTCAGCGTAATAAACTGCCTCGTCTTGTTCAGTCATATTCCTGCAGCTGAGGATCCATACAGCTGTGTGAGGAAGACTCTTGCTCTCTTGGATGGATTACTGCAGATTGGTGGAGGAACACATTAAATATATTCGTTCCAGGGAGGATTACCAAGACTCGTTTTACTTCATCATGACTGCTCTACTTAAGGCTTGAGCGTCATTATTAAGATGAGCAGCATGACTTACGCACAGTTATTTGTTCAGTTTAACTGTAATTTGTAATCTGGAGGATTTTGTGCAAGTAGAAATGGTTTGTTCACTGCAGGGATGGAGGAATAATTCTGCAGAGGTGACTTTGAAAAATATCTTCTTCTTACACTCAGCAGCCTTTCAGGGGTGTTCCCTGGTGAACTAAAGCCGTGCAAAGGGATTGTTTGTGACCTCTTGAACCTGCACAGTTGAAACTACCACTGTTTTATTTTTGTTTCGCTTTCATTTTGTCTCACACATCTCCATGTGTCTCTGCGGTATCAAGGAGTTCCATCAACTCCTCAGCCCTTCAGTTTCTCACCACAATATCTCAGAAGAATGAGTGATGAATTTGCAGTTTGTTTGTTTGTTTTAAAGCTTTGCAGCAAAGCAGAAGTCTCAGGCAGCTGGATAGCTTTTAGGAACAGCTCGTTCCCAGCTGTCGTGCTCTCTGGCTTGAATTCACCAGTTAGTTTCCTCACGTGCAGTAGCATGCAACCTCATGTCAGCCTCTTGTCTTCACGAGAGGCAATGAGCCAGTGGCCTCTGGAAACACCATGTGAGGGGAAACAAGTAGCTCTGGGTGAGCTGTATGGGAGAGAGTGACAATGCCTTTATTATTTTATGATAATTTGTTCAACAGGATGATGATCTTGACACCAGAACACAAGTTGAAATTTCGAAACTGACAAATAAAGTGACTGACTTAATAAAGTTCTATCTATCTATCGAAACTGAACTAAAAAGTGGCTGATCTGTTGAGAGAAGACTTGATGCTGTTACATACACTCAGGGATCAGAGCCAGTTAAAGCCAGTCTATGTAGGAATATCATTCCTGACCACACGGGGGCCTCTAGATCTGCTGTGCTGACAATGCCGTGCTTATGAGTGGGGATGGCCCTGCATGTGTCTTGATCGCTCTTTGTCCCACTAGAGGTGTCTTTTTCTCATGCCAGGACCTGATACATTAACTTAAATGTGATATGCTGCCCCATCAAAATGTCAAAATATACAATTTCACAAGATTTGCTTTGTTTTTCAAACACTGAAACAATTTCCTGAGGTCTTACTAAAACATCTGTCAGATTTTTTGGTCAAAATACAACAAACATCTGACACAAAATGCCAATTTCAACCATATCTTCAATATTACACTCATAGTAGCTGGTTTTTGGAGGATGTAGTCGGCTCCACCAACACACCCACTCCAGGGGCCCTTTTGTAAAGAAAATGGTGTTATGTCATTCCTTTGCACTAAACCCTTAACAGTTGTGAAGTTGGGTGAAAGTAGACGAGCTGAATAATTATTCTATAACATCATAGTACCCAGTAAATCTGAACAGCTCACTGGATTATACATTGTCAGACATCATTATCTGCATTATTTTGCAGTTTTGATTCTGGGATTTATTTCTTAATTCTTGATTATAAATTTAATTCCTATTAAATTAAATTGTTACCTTTTTTTTTTAAGACGTATGCATGTAATACACTTTTTTTTCTTGTTTTCCTTCAGGTCACTCACGAGCCAATATGATCCCGCTGAAACAGCCCCGGAACATCAAGTCCTCCAACGATACTCTGGCTTCCATCGACCTGGACGGCTCCACCGACCAGCCAGTGCCTAAAGCCACACCGCCACCTCTACCCAAGAAGGTTTTTCCTCGTTCCAGCACTGAGTCCAGCCTGGGGGGCAAAGAGCCCATCCAAGGAGCCCTGAAACCGCGGGCCGAGGCTAAACCCGGGGGTACCAACCTGAGCGTGGCCAACCCTCTTTACGACTTGGACTCCACCTGGGAGACTGCAAGCCAGTGCTCCTCTCACAGCTCAGAGCCTCACCGAACACATGACCATGAGAGCGGCGACTCATTGGAGAGGACATCAGCTACCACAGCTGCTACCAAGGGCCGTCTGACCAGCAGCGTGTCCTCCCTGCTGCCTCAGACTTCACCTGCTGCACCCAGCGTCCCCTCTTGCAGGGAGAGGAGGGTTTTCCCAAGCACAGAGTCTCTTGCTGGGAGGGGTCGGACTGCAGGTCGGAGCGCTGCTGGAGGAGGAAGCTCCAAACCACAGAGACCTGCTCTTTACAGGGGGTCGGACTGCTGGGACGAGGTGGTGGGGAGGATCCGGGGGCTTCACACCGACACCCTGCGGAAGTTGGCATCAAAGTGTGAGGACCGTTTCATGGCTGGCCAGAAGGATCACTTGAGATTTGGCACCGACAGCTGGTCCCACTTCAGGCTGACCACAGGAAAGCCGTGCTGCGAGGCTGGAGATGCTGTTTACTACACAGCTTCTTACGCCAAAGACCCCCTGGTCAACTACGCCATCAAGGTGAGGCGCTGTCTTCTGTTTGATGATGAGTTAGTGCTGCAAAATGAAACTTGAAAATGAAAATGAAACTTAATGCTTTGTGCTCTTTTCATAGTGTAGGAAGTTAAGTTAATAAAAGTTTAAATCAGATGTGATAATGTGATTTTATTAATCTTTAAGTAATTCTATGTGCTTCATACACAAACTAAAACTAGTCTGCCCTACTTACCAATCAAAGAGCTGTTTTTTGTCGCATCAAAGTCTCACTGCAGTTTATTTCTGAGCTTATGTGTTATTTTTAAAATTAATTCCAGTAATAATTTAGTCCTACGCAGACTAAAAGGACAAGTGCTGAAATAGTGGCATTCGGAGGGCATAAACTTACAGACTAAAAACATTTTTTCAGTGTTTGTGTGTGCGTGTGGGTCTATGTTTATGTGGTTGGACAGATTAAGACGTGTGTGTCTGGGGCAGAGCTTGCCAAAAGAGATCTGAGACTCATCTAAAAGTAATGATGGAGGAAGGCTGCGACATTCACAGATCATGAAACTCTCTGTGCTTCACTGTACTTCAAAAGCTCTGCCTTCACACTTGAAGCAAGCTCAAAGGAAAGTGTGCATCAGGAGCAGCTGCTGAACCAAAACAGGCCCCAACATGCCAATTAAACTCCCCCAATCCACCATTTACATAAGACCCAAGAGTGCAATTGGCTGCCCTGCAAATGAGATTTTACATTCTCTGAAATTGTTCATTCTGTGCTGCCAATTAATAATCCACTCTCTGTGCATCTGTGAATTCTTGTCCTTCAAAATGAAGTTAGTTTGCAACTCAGTGACTTTCATTGTATCTTTGAAACATCAGGTTTATTGTAACAATCAGAGACAGTAATTTAAATAGTCAAACTGGAGTTAGAGAAAAAGAAAAGTACATTCAACCAAACATCCGGTGAGCCTGCACATTTCTGGAGCTGAAGTGAGCCTGAAAGGAGAAACTAGTTCAGAGAGTTATCCATATTGCATTGCAATTTAATAAAACTGACATGAATCATGTGAGACTGCAAAGCCTGAGGTTAGAAAAGGTGATGAGAAAAAATGACTGCGGTTGCTCGAGCTATAAAGAAACACTCACATGCAGGTTTTCTGATAGCCTTCTTCATTTTGTTGAAGGATTGAGGTCAGAGGGAATTTTAAGGAACTTATCCACTGCAGAGTGATAAATCTTTATCATTTATTTTAGTGAAAGCCTGTCATGATGATAAACTAATCATATCCTGTTACAGTTTGACAAAACTCTGGAAATCGGTTGTTGTGTTGAGTTAGAAGGACTTTTATTTTATGTTTCAAAGCGGAATTCTGTTGGTGCGACCATGCAATGCCTGAAAGCAAACATATATACAATATAAAAAAAAGATGACAATATAAAATATATTAGAATTATTGCAAATGAACCAGAACATAAAATAGTTTCTTCAAACACGGTTAATAATGAAGTTATATCTGTTCATTTAAATCTAGTTGAAGATGCTAAACTATCATGACACGCTTTTGTTGTCTAAAATGATGTAAGAGAGGCCTCTGCACCCCTGGAGGTTATCTCACATTCCTTTACAACCTACAGCATATCTTTAATAATCAAACTTTGGTAGATTTCTGTACTTTACTTGTACTCTACCTACGCCTGGATGATAAGCCATTTACTGAAAATTACGGTAATTTCTATTAAATGGACAAAATAATCAGTAATAAATTCAAGCTTGTTGAACACCTAAAAAAAATTATCGTAAAGTTTGTGACTTTAATCTCTATTCTGATAGTTTAGTGAATGTTGTGCCACGATGTACACGTAGACTTAGAGAGCTGTCGAACCTTTTACTGCAGCACCTATGACAGATGGCCTCTCAGAGCTGCTCTTAGTTTTTTTCAGCTCTATGTATCATTAAACAGCACGAGCTGCAGAGTTTCTCAGAAAAAAAGCAGGACAGAAAGTCTCAAGGGTAACAGAAAATGTCTGATCTGAGTACAACAGTGGTGATCTGTTAGTGCACAGTGTTGCTGTTGGTCTCAGTCTCCCATGGAAGTGTAAAACTGTAAAAGATTTGTATAATTTTTGTTGTTTTTGTTTTTTTTTAATGAAGTTAGTTTTATAAACACAAGTTTTGACAAAAGTGAGCAACTTTCTATTGTAAAATCTTTTTTAGATGTTTACTAAATCCTGACTTTTTGACATAAACCAGCTGCTCTCCTCCTCAGTTATTCCACTTTTTGCTGTCAGTACTGAATCAACAGGCAGCCTCATTGAAGTTATCAGGATATGATCGTCTTTGCAAAGCTCTCTTTGACCAGATAAAATGAAGTGGTGGGCCACATTTGCCCCCCAGACCTCGAGTTTGGCGCGTGTTGGTAAGACTGATACATTTCTTTCTCTTTTTTTTTTTTCTTTCTCTTTGTCTCGCTTCTTCAGATCTGTCGGAGCCACATGAAGGAGACCCAGCAGCAGTTTTTCCACAGTCTTGCTGTGAGGCAAAGCCTCCCGCTGCACTTCAACATCCAGCAGGACTGCGGACACTTCCTGGCTGATGTTCCCGCCCGACTGCTGCCCTGGGAGGAGGACGAGGAACATGAGGAGACGGGAAATGAGGAGCAAGTACTGACAGAGAGAGAGAAGGGAATTAAGTCAGACACAAAGACAACAGACTCTAAAACATCTGCCCCAAATGGAAAATTAGTTGAAAGCGCAGTGGCAGATAACATGAGCGTGTCGGGCCGCTTAAGGAGCCGAGTGGTGGTCATCACCCGTGAGGTGCCCTTCCAGACGGTGGCCGACTTTGTCAGAGAAGGCACGGCCAGACACACCAACAACCCTGAGCTGTACGAGCGTCAGGTCTGCCTCCTGCTGCTGCAGCTGTGCTCTGGCTTAGAGCACATGAAGCCCTACCATGTGACCCACTGTGACCTGCGGATGGAGAACCTGCTGCTAGTCCACTGCCAACCTGGCAACCCCTGGAACCTGGACTTGCTTGAGCCCAACAACAACAGCAGCAGCAGCTCCGGCTCAACCACTGCCAGCGCCGCCGCCAGTGCTGCTACCTGCCCCGCACGCCTCATCATCAGCAACTTCTCACAGGCAAAGCAAAAGAGCAGCCTCATCGTCACAGACCCCGGAACCCTGCGGGACCAATCGCGGCTGGCGCCTGAAATCATCACAGCTACACAGTATCGCAAGTGTGACGAGTTCCAGACGGGAATCCTCATCTATGAGATGCTGCACCGACCCAACCCGTTCGAGGAGACGCCAGAGCTGAAGGAGCAGGAGTACACATGGGCGGACCTGCCGCCGCTGCCCGTCAGGTCACTATACTCGCAGGGCCTCCAGCAGCTGGCCAGGCTGCTGCTCACCGTCAACCCCTCTGAGAGGATCCGCATGTCGGAGGCCCGGGCCTGCCTGCAGTGCCTCCTCTGGGGCCCCCGGGAGGACTTGTTCCAGGCACTGGGCTGCAGCAGCACGGGCCCCATGTCAGGGGCCACTGTCAGCCAGCGCGAGGCCACGCTCCAGAACTGGCTGGACCTGAAGCGGACGCTGATGATGATCAAGTTTGCCGAGCGCTCGCTGGACATGGCGTGCAGCGTGAGCCTGGAGGACTGGCTGTGCTGCCAGTACCTGGCGTTCACCAGCACCGAGCTGCTGGGCCGGGTCGTAAACATCCTGCAGCAGCCTCCGTCCCACAACCAAAACCAAACAAAAACACATCTGACAAACACCCTCCACTTGACGCAGTCACAGCCACTCTGAGTTCCTCTGCTCAGCTGTTACCATGGTGACAGAGCCAACTTCCCCTGCGTAGTCCCTCAGCTGTTGCTTAAGTGTGATGTAAGCAAATACTTTTGTTGCTGCAGCAGCACATCGCTCAGCGAACGCTCTACATCTGTCCATCTGTCCTTACCTCCATCAGTCCTCACAGCGAGTCTCATCAGAACAAACAGCAAGACTTCACGATCTCAGTTTTCACTTCAAGGACGTGTAGGATGAAGTCTGGAGATTTTCTATTTGAGTTCTGCAGGCTGGTGAGGAAGGGGTGTTAGTTGGAGCAGAGGCAGTCTGAAGTGGAGTAAATCAAAGGTTTTTTTTTTTTATCATGATGCTGGTAATATTAAATACTAAAGTTCCATCAGTCTTGTAGAGACAGTATTAGAAATTTAAGAATTTTGTTATTTTAAGTGACACAAAAGAAGTTTATAGCCTGGATGTTAAAGCAGCACAAAGTTTTTTTTTTCTTTTTTCCTTAAAATATATATTTCAGTTTAATTTGAAGGAATATTTACTTACTTTTTAGAAAGCATTGTTTCACACATGCAGTCTGCGGTCCCTGGCATCAGCAGGAAAGGCAACATTGTACTCCCTTTGCAGTTGCACCTGCATATCTCTTTATGTCAACGTACCTCAGCGGTGAAGCTACATTGGAGCTCCAGTGGAGAGGAGGCAGAGGGAGGCTAAGAAACAAGAGTAAATCTTTAAACATTGATAGAAACTCAGACCTAAATGCAATGCAAAACTCCCTTTAAAGAAATTGAAACTGATATTTTAATATGAAAAAAACTCCTTTGTGTTGCTTTAATGCATTTCTACAAAGTCTACAAAGTTACAGTTTCCAGTCTTTAAGGAGAGAAATGAAGTGTGGATTAGTATACTTAGAAATGAAATGAAACTATGTTGTTTTTAACCCAAATATCAGTCAACAAGAGGCACATTTCAAACATACTCTGACAGGTTTTTACAGTCATGCTGCGTTGCATCTAACTGGACAACAGAAGGACTGTCAAAAGAGGTGAATTTATTTTGGCTAAGCCCCAGTATTTGCTTAACTGATGCATAAGTCGATGGTTTACAGAGTCAAGAGTGGGTCTGGATTTGAATTTAAGAGTAAATGTTTTACTGTTGTCTCGCACGTCTGCGCTGAGCTTCATTTTGTGTCGGTGAAGCTCTTTAAAGTATCGACACTGAAGTTACAATGGGACCCAGCAGCCTCAGCCGCTGGTCTGCTCTCACGTCTAGGTTTTGTGCAATTAATGTCTTTGTTTTGTTGTTTTCTTCCTAGAGGTGACAGAAAAGCGCTCTTTTACAAATCCTCTCCTCCATCAGTTTTGTGGCACATAGACGGATTCATTTCATTTTAGTTCAGCGTAAGGAGCCTCCTGCGGTGGATGGAAGGTTTCAGGGACTGAAAAATGTTGCTCCGCGCTCGTTTTGTTTTTCTGTCAAGTCGTTCTGCATCACAGATGACGTTTGCACATTAAGTCTGAGCAGCTGCGTCCCTCCGTGGAGGACGTGACGAGACGCAGCTCAGCAGAAGACTGAGAAAAGTTCCTGTGAATCTAACGATCCAAGTTGGACTTGCTTTGCAGGTTGTGTCTGGATTGAAACGTTTGGACCTTGGTCTCTCCCTCGTCAGAAACTCGCTTGACTTCCAACTGAACCACTTTGTGAACTCTTTACGTCACTAGACAGCCTTGAGGGGGAAAGCAGCTGCTCGGTTGATGAGACTAGCTTTCCTCCTCCGGCCTGATTTTTTTTTTATCCGCTCAGTCACAAGGCAAATCCCACATCGATGCACGCCGTCCGTCAGTCACGAGACCTGTTGTGCTTTAATTAAATGAGCTCATTCATTGATCAACGACCTCCAACCTTGGAGTCAAATCGCGTATTTAAATCAGAACTTGAAACGGCAAAAATGCTTTGTTTCCGTGAGTTTACATCATTTGCTTCCCACATGAAAAACCTATCATCATTTGGGGGTGAGGGGTGGGGTGGGGAGGGAGTGTTTTTGGGATCAGTGTTTATTTGACTGCAGATGTACAGCAGAAACTTCCACAGAGTGAAAATGAGACGAAGCAGGAGTGAGTTTAAGTGTATTGAGGAGTGTGTGGGACAGCACTGGTGGCTGGCCTTGTGTCTAGAGATTTAAGCCTTTATATAGTATAAATACACACATATATATATATATATAACATTTATCTATTTTAATCCACACACTATTTTGTTGAGTACAGAGCACCTCTGTTTCTGCCTTTAGAGTCTAATAATCGTTTATCCATTGAAGCCGCTCTATGCAGCAATGACACTTCTGACCTCATGGGGGCAGCATATCATAGACGTCCATCTGCTGATCTAGTGGAACAAACTGGGATTGAAATGTGCCGGATCGTCTCCTGTCATTTGGACAGTATCGTCCCAGCAGATATATTCGCCCCCATGTGGTCATAAATGGTTTTGCTACGCACAGTGGTTTTAAAGCTTTACTTGACTTTCCTCCACCTCGCATGTTTTGGGGGAAGAAAAAGGGTGAGTAGTCATCACTGTCCTATGCGAAGGCTCAATCAGAGAGGATCTTAGTATTAAGCTGCATTCAGAGACAGACAGCAGTGTACAGTTTTTTCACCTGTCTTATAAATGTACCTGTGTAGGAGAAGAACCACTGAGGCTGAAGGACGACTTCTAAACATCGAAACCCGACATTCATGAACTGTCCGGACGAAGCACACGTCGCTTTCTTTTCTTTGTGTTGTTAATGGACACTGAACGCAAAAGCAGACGCTCTGTCAAACTTTCTAAACAGGTGTGTACAGTATGTCTCCTGGCCTGCCACCGTTTACTGTTGATCAAGTTAACCAGCTGTAACAGATCAATAAATATATGTTTTTATATACTATATGTGCCCTTTTGTTTTTGTTTTTTAAGCTACTGGGCTTGATTTGAGCCACATTGGCTGTAGCCTCTCTGGCCCAGTGCCCCCCCCCAGCAACTTCCAATCAGTTTCTCTAATAACCCACACCGGATCGCCCAACTTCTTGATGCTTCTCTGACGGCATCTTCTGACACTTCTTCATGAAAATTAAATTCCAGAGAAACAAGCTAACTTTTTGTATCCAAAGGTCAGGCCACATTCCACTCTCACACAGAATCAGAACTGATTAAAAGTTTATGTTGGCTTTTTTTCTTTTTTCTTTTTTGTTTAGCAGATAAAGACATCAAATATTTTAAACTTGAAAACCACTGAGACTCTTTTTCAGCTCTAAAGAAACAAAAATGATTTGGAAGTGAAAAAGAAACATAAAAATGGATGCAAAGTAAAATATTTAAAAGTGTTTTGATTTAAAAGAAAAGTGTTTATGTGATTAAAAAAGCTGAAAACCAACTGGACTGGGAGCTGGAGGTTTGTAGCCATGGTAACGTCCACTTCGCAGCCAAGCAGGAATGTGAGGGAGCTGATGGGCAATACTGCAAACTTTGGTATCAATTCGATAGCAAGGACATGAAAAAAATTTTTCAAAACCCTCCTGTTCAACCACAGAGAGGTTTTAGCTGCTTCACAATCCTTTCAGGGACACTGTGATCTATTTGTAACCTAAATAGAAATAATAATGTTCACGCAGTTAACATAAAAGGGAAATTATATTCAGCCATATTCTTATTTCGCATCTGAGGTATATATCTTTATATAACTATATATTCTTTAGTTACATCATAAGTAATTTGCTAAACATATATAGAAGAGAAACTGCCACAAATATATTGATCTCATCACGCAAGTATCAATCCAGTACTGATACCAGTGTTGTTATTGTTACTATCGATACTTCAGTGGATCCGCCCACCCCAACTGTAGACGGAAACAGAACAGCGAGCACTTCCACCGCTGTGTGTCAACGACAGATCCGATTTCATCGTCTCTCTGTTTCTCTTTGAGAAGTTGTAGCAGAGGCAGAACAGACAGGAAATGAGTTTGTGTGCAAAGATGAGCTGGTGTGATGATACACCCTGCTGATGTCAACAATCAATGATTCTAACCTGTCATGCTGTCAGCCCGTAGCACCCAGTTTCAGCGTTTTGATGATATTCTGCTTCAGACGACCTCCAGCAGGCTAGTGGGATAATTTTGTGAAACTGTTCCACATCTAGAGGTAGTAACAGTGGCAGTTTCAATCTGATTATTTTCTCTCCCTAACTAGACTGAACTAAAGTTGACCTTCAAACTTTGCAGAAGTAACAATAGTCAACTAAAGTAGAAATCCGAAGGTAACAAAAATTACATGTATTTCAATGTTTTACATCTGATAGGTTGTAGATTACTGTCGGAACAAGCTGAAAATAATGTCTGTTATGCTCATCAGATAGACAATATAAAGCTTTAATTTTTCTTTTAATTAAAGCCTTTTTTTTAAACAAAAAAAGCGTCAAACTTGTATTATGAACAAAGATAAGATCTTTTAATGAAATCTTTTGACAGTTAATTATATTCATTTTGCATTTCACATCTATTCTAACTATTTCATCAATATTTACCTGTATTATTTTTTGTCATTTCGAACCCTCAATAGTTTAGCTTTGTTGGGATATGCAGTTATTTGCTGCCACCACTAGATGGAGACATTTGAAAGGCAAAGTCAACCAGGCGGCAGTGCTGACCTTTACTCTCATTTATGATGTTTCTTTGATTTCATCATCTGCAATAATCCCTCCAGTCTGGAAGTGCAAAGGCCAGAGCTGTGAGTTTATGGGCAACAAGCAAGAAAATGGATGCATTTAATGAAAAAGAAAAAAAAGATGATTTCATGGTCCTTTCTGGATTGAGAAATATAGTTTTAACCAACATGTCTTATACAATTGACTTGTCTTTAGGTAAAAATTAACATTGACACGGGCAGATGTTGAAATTCAAAAGATGACGACAGCCTGAGTCTCTTATGAACGAGAGTTCATAGTTCTAACAGTTTATGCGCTGATCAGTGTGGAGCCAGAGGGATGCCCCTGGGCGTTTATTACCTTTGTTATGGGTCACTGCTTGGTCAATATTTAAACTGTGTGGTCAGTGAGGTGGTTAGGGGTCCCAGTGCAAAGAAGATCCATTCATGGTGGCTCCTTGTCAGACAGGTTTTACATCAGGCTGCTGATGGTGGTCAAACATGAGTAAAAGATGCTGTAAATGTTTGTCAGAAATAAAACGGTTGGAGGCTGCTGATCACTTATCAGCCAGAAGGCTTCAAGTTTTGTCACTAACAACTCAAAAAACAAATTCTGTCATTTTGTTTTCGAGCAGGTTTTTAAACCTCCCATTCAGATTTGAGGGGTTCTGTGACATCACAGATCCAGATCAGAGTAGATCACCTCATGCTGCATTTGCTGAACCTCAGAAATGGGTCAGACAGAACTTTAACATTGATTTTCAGAAGAGGAAGATCTGATAGAAAAGAGGGGTGGAGTTGAGTCAAGCATCTGACTCCACCCCTGAAAACAATCGTTGGTATTTTAACTAAAGCATGTTACCACTGTTTCATTAAGACTTTTGGAGGATTTTCTTTTTTTTTTCCAAAGTAATAATGTCTCCTTGAAGTCTTCACCGAAGCCTTTACTGAGTTGTGAAGCGCTTCTGGCACAATGACGACCAGATTATCTTGATTTAGTTATCTGCCTCCATGAGAAGATGAGTAATGATGTGTTTCTGTCTGAGGTGTCGTTCTACACCCCTTCCACCTTCAGCACTGACAGTTATGCATTTTCACTCTGAATCATCTCCAACTGCTCTGGTCTCAGAGAGAGAAGGGGAGGAGGATGGTGTAAGGAGGCAGAGAGTTGTTTTTCTGAACTAATCTGATCAGTTTTTCCAGAGCCATGATCTATTCTCGTCAAGTCCAGTCTGTTAGTTCCGTATGGTCCTCTATAGCTTCTAGAAGGGGACCCGAAATACACAATCAACCTCAGAGTACTGTGTTAAACAGTATAAATAAGAAGCAATAACGATATTCAAGAAATAAATGATGGAAGTGAAATTGAGATGCAACTTAACCTCCACTGCCTACAGGGGGACACAAAGAGCTAAAACTTACTCCTCTGTGTTGCTTTAATTACGTAACTTTGGAACACTTGAAGCGTGTTTTCCTGAGTGCAGCTCACTCACTAACACACACAGTCCTATTGTTATTGTCATAAGTTGAACTACTGTTAAAAAAAATACTGCAAAACCAGAAACTTATTTTTTGATAGTTTCACGTTCCATTGTGCTGCTTTAAATTATGCTTCAGATATGCACCGCTTGTGTTTGATCTGAAAAAGTTCTCACATATCTGTGAGTTTCTAAAATCAAAATATGTGAGGTTTTTTTTTTTGGTTTTTTTTTTTGTGGTTTTTTTGCACAATTTTTAATTTATAAATTCACATTTGTTTGTTTATTCATTATAAATTTGCACATTTGAGAATATATCTGACTTACAGTACAGCAAAGGTGATGTGAAGTGGAATGAAAAACAATGTCTCCATGCCTTCCTCCTGACTGAGATATCGCTTCATGACATGCTTACTGGCTGAGCTGCTCAAATGAACCAGCTGCTGAAGTGAGGGATCCTAATCATGAATGATTCTCAGACGAGGGTAGTTCCATCCAGCTACCCTCAGCAGATAAGTGTGCCTGGAGATGAAGACGCTGGCTGCAAGGAAGTCAGCCACAACCTACAGAGAGTAAGGCAGGTCCTGGAGAGTCAGGTGAATGGGAAGAATAAAGTCCATGAACACGTATGTCCTACCAGTACTCAGATACGTTGCAGGTATAATAAACTGGCCATAGAAGGAGATGGATGTCAAGACGAGAAAACTCCTAACGATGCATGGAGGGTTTCATCCAAAATCCAGCACTTGGAGACTATGCGCTAAGCAGGAGGAGGGAGGCAGAGAGTGAAGGCCACCATCCAGGGTGAAACAGCAAACATATGGAACTATCCAGAAGATGGCCCCCAGTGATGAACTACTTAGTGAATATCTCAGGCAGAAGAAAGCCAATGTGGAAAAGGATGAGGCACCATCATGGAAGACAAACCCTTACGTGGGATGTACCACCAACAGATAGAGGAACTGGCTGATATCGAGAAATCCTACCAGTGGCTAGGAAAGGCTGGTCTGAAGGTTAGCACGGAGGCACTGATCATGACAGCACAAGAACAGGCCCTGAATACAGGAGCAGTAGAGGCTGGAATCCATCACACCAGACAGGATCCCAGTTGCAGACTGTGCAAAGAAGCCCCTGAGCCCTGAATACCATAACCAAGTAACTGGAATAGAACATCTGTGCTGAGTATGGGTTAGAGGTTCTGAAATCCAAATGGGAGACACCCTCAAGGGTTGCAGAGAATGAAAGATCTAAGATCCTGTAGAACTTCCAAATCAGGCTCTCAGCCCTCTGGTAGAGGACCCAAGCTTAGAAGGTGGAACCATCCAGGAGGATGAGGAAGAGTTTTTGTTTTTATGTGTGTGTGTGTGTATGCATATATGTATGTGTATACATATATATATATATACACACACATATTCTACACATATACGTGTGTATACATATGTATACACATACATATATATGTGTATACATACGCTACATACATACATGTCTGCTTTTTTAAACAAAAATTTTTTTTGAAAAACTGATTCCTTTAGCCTATATAGCTATAATTATGACTATCTTGTAAACTGATTTTTTTTTTTAATGTAAAGTATTATCTTACCTTTCAGTTAAAAATCACAACTTTACATTTTAAAAATTGCGCATTTGGCAAGACTACTATCCAAAAAAAAGTAGATTTTGTCTTGTTTTTAAAATAAAATTCCCAACTTTATGTAATAAATCATTGCTTTTGTAAAATGGCATGTTTTGATTGATTGTAAAATATTGACTTTTGCAAAATTATGAATTCCAATATATGTTGTGATGTAACATAAACTTATTTTTAGGCATATACTCTTTAAGATCTCACAGGGGCAACATAAAATGATATGGTGAGCCGGATGTGGCCCGTGGGCCATCGGTTTAACATCTGTATTTGAAAGGGTCTGTAGGTCCCCATCACTCTGGTGTTTAGTAAACAGGCTATAGGTCCCCTCAAGTATAATCTTAACGACCCCCAAAAAGCCATAAACGGCCCTGAGTTTGAGGCTCCTGTTGGGGGTGGGGGACATTTGGAAAGTTTGGGAATGTCCCGGAGACGCTCTCACACCTCCCACCCTGGTCTCCCCCCGTGATCCCGTTGCGTAAGAGCGACGTGCGCGCGCGCGCGCTAGCGTATGTGTGTATGTGTGTGAGAGAGAGAGAGGCAGGTACGACAGCTCCTCCAGTGCTGCAGCTGTGGAGGATCTTCAGTGGGAGGCGGTGGTCGTTATTGAGCGGCTCCTACGGTGCGAGCTGCGCTGCAGGGGAGGGACTTCATTTCTGCGGCTGATCAGCGGAGATGCCGGCCTGGCTGCGGCTCTTCGAACTCTCCAGGCGAGCAGCAGAGACGGACGCACGCCCCTGAGGGGAAGGTGAGCCTCCCCGCCCCCTACCCATCCACCCATCCATCCTCCTGCATCTGGACGCGGACACAGACCTCCTCCTCATCCTCAGCATCCACTTCCTCTCCAGGAGCTGACAAATCCGCACAGCTCCGGAGTCGTTGGATGGAGAGAGGCGCCTGAAGAAGGAAGAGCGGCGGAGTTGGTCTGCTCCCTCCTCCTCCTCCTTCCTCCCTACTGCACCAAAAGAAAAGTCCGGGTAAGGAATGCGGGGTCTTTCCTGTGTGCACCACACGTCTTTTCCTGTCCTCTGGTACTTTTTTTTTTTTTCCTGCGTAAAGAGGCTTCATTTAGAGGTCCACAGCTGATCTGTCTCCCCACACGGGACAGCACGGCTCTTTTGCAGGCTCTTTAGAGCCAGTTATTGATTCTGGCTGCAAGTGGACCAGGAACAGGAGCAGGTGGTCGGCAGGGCCGATTCTATCGTTTTGGGAGCCCAATGCAAGATTGTGTTTGGGAACCCCTGTTTAGTAAATCAGCAGTGAGATTCACACCCTTTAAGATGATCTGTGGTTGTGCATCAATCTATTACACGTCAAATTGGATTTTTAGCACATTTAAATAGTTTTGTTTGTTTTTTTCTAAATAAAACATGAAATGTTGTCTAGGCAAATCCAGTCAGATTTTCACAGATGTGTCTCAGTCTGAATGGTCTGGTTTCTGGTCCTCTTGCACTGATGTACTGGTATATTGAAGCGGACACCTTCCCAAAATAAAGTCGTACACAGAAGCATCCAATAGGTGCATTTCCACCAGCGAGGGTTCTGGGGTAAAACTAGTAGGCTGGTATTTTAATGTAACTAACCTCCTCCACAGTCCTTTTGGTCTTCACTTGCAGAGACAAGTCCGGTTTCATGTAAACTACCATTCCAAACCACAAGGCGGCAGTAGCACACCACTTTTGCTCTTTGTCAACTGCCAAGAAAGAAAAGAAGAGAATAAAAAATGAAGAAATAAAAGAGGAAATTCCATTTTAGTTTGTTCAGGTAAAATTACATCAAGCAAAAAATATGAGGACAATTAGTGGAGGGGTCGTTTGATAGATGTCTCGCAAGGGTCTAGATTTAGCAGCATATTGTGACAATAGTAGTCCTTACAAGGTATTAATGTAAAAGTGAAAAGTTCTGAACTGCAAACATTTTTATGATGCCATCCATCCATCCATTATCTATACCCGCCGTTTCCTGTTCAGGGTCACGGGGGTCTGCTGGAGCCTATCCCAGCTCACTTTGGGCGAAAGGCAGGGGTACACCCTGGACAGGTCGCCAGTACATCACAGGGCCACATATTTTTATGATGCCGAAACGCATAAATTTAGCTCTGCTGACAGCTTATACACTAATCCATTATGTTTGTGTTTCATGAATGATGCCCCACAGATTTGATTGGTTGCAATTTCTGATGAAAACGATTCATCAGAAAGATCGGACTCTGATTGGAGATGCTAAAAACTGGAATGTAGCCATTGAGATGTTCTGTTGTGATACATTTATGTCAAAATTTGAAATTTAGCGAGAATAAACCTCGCTTCGTAACATGCTTTTTGCTGAGACAAGCTGAGGTAGCACAAGAAAAGGAAAAAGAAATTAACTGCATGGCAGGGAGGTTGTAAAATTTACAGTGAAGTACTTAAATGCTCTTATTTAGAGAGCTACAAATGAAGGCAGGGCACTTTGGCCCAATCCCATTTCTCCCCTTAGCCCTCCCCTTCCTTACCCCTCGCCCCTTGAAAAGAAGTGGTGAGGGGTAAGGGTGTCACCATTCCCCTAGGAAATGAGATACCACTTTCTTCACACTTACACACCATCAGAGGTCATTGCTAGTTGCTATACGTTATACAAAGTAGCATGTTTCTATGACAACCACTGCTCATTCATGGCCCACAATGTTATGAGGCGATGGGTTTCCTCTGGCTTCCCTAATGGTCAAATACAAGTTACAGTTACAAAATGTCAGAAAAGAGTCCTGTTATCAGATGGAAAAGTTAGCAAAATGACATCAGCGACTAACGTTAGCAAGACTGAGGGCTATGTTGATGAACATTAACGTTAGTGACATTAGCAAACTAGCTAACATAATGAACGTTATTGATTAGTGGTAAGCGATAGAAGTTGAAGAACGAGACCGCTGCGCATCCTCATAGTCTACTTATAGCGAGAAATGTCTGTAAATTACGGCAGCTGAAAGTGAAATTTAGTTGGCATAATAGCAAACATTTGAAAATGAATTCTGGGAAACGCTTCATCCCAAAGGTTGTTATCCATTTGGTTTTTCTCTATAAATGTCAATAAAGCACTTATTTGGCTACAAATTTCACACGGTTTTGCTTTGTGAGAGCCCAACCAAAACATTTTCCTGAGTGAAAGTCCCCCTCTGAGTCTAGGGTTTCTAATCTGAGAAAAGCCTGAGAATCTAAGCATGCGTGCTCAGAGTCTTGATTATAATTTGGCAACAGTACTAAGAAGGAGGTTGTCACTTTGTGTGAGTGATCATTGCACATTAACCCTCCCAGGACATCAGGTTGCTCTTCATTTCCACTTTTTAGCAATAAAATATCTAACAGTCTTTGAATAGACAACGATAAGGTCGCTCTTTAGCTGAACTGCTGCCAGCTCAGACATTATGCAATATGCAGTAAGAGGGGTGACTCGTAGACTGCTTTTGTTCCCAGGCTCAGAAGCTAAAGAGCTTGAGAATCAGTGCACGGTGAGAAATATTATGTTATTTGGGCTTTTAATTTGGCTTTTCGCCTGAGGTAATCCTATCAAATGCTTCTCATAATGATCACTTTCAGTTGCAGGATGCTGTAGTGTGGAGTAATGCTCCTTCCTGTTCCGTCTCAGGGGTGGCCATTATGTTTTAGACTGGGATTAAACGAACATGAACGCAGACATTTGAAACTTTTTTCATTCTAAATCAAGGAGATGGGTTGTTCTTGGAGGTCTGAGACACTTTGATCCTGATTAGATGTTTTAACCTCAGGATAAAACAGATGTTGAGAATAGAAAGGAGAATTTAAAACTCCTACTTTACTTTGATGCTTTAAACTCTGACACTGAAAGAAAAACCAAACAAACAAAAAAAACAGTCTTGTTAGTCGATGCTTTCTTCATTTTTGGTGTATTTACAGCACCACATACAGAGCTGGTATGCATAAAGTACATCAGTTTGAGTAGTTTTGGGTTCTTTTAGTATGTATGAAGAGATTTCTTCATATAAAGAATCTTGTGTTGACAGAAAAAAGGTTGTATTGGAAAAATTCGGCTTTTTTTGTTTGTTTTTTGACACTCATTTAGCAGCATAGCGGGGCAGGGGTCAGTAATTCCATATACTGTATAAGGAGAAGTGGACAAACTCTCGGTGGCATCACCCATAGGTTTTCTGATGACTGCTTTTGTTTGGTCAGATTCTGATCACCTCTGTCCAAAAATCTTCATTTCAAGTGTCGCTGCCAAAACAATATCTGAATGAGAGCTGCCAGAACCTCACGCTTGAAGTGGCGAAATTACAGTTTATCTCTGTTTAGGTGTGCATTTAGCAAAAATTGCCTGGTGTTTACTAAGCTTCATCTTCAGACCTGTCCAGGTCAACCCACAGCCTGTCTTGGCGGTGTGTTTGTACAATTAACAGCACAACAAAAGATACTTTTTAAAAAAAATATAAATTACTTTTTTCTGTTTGGTCTTTATTCCCAGATCAGAAGCACTAAGCATGAAGCAGCAGCAGTGATGACAGCTGGCTGTTGCGCAATATCATTTTACCTGATGTATAAAAGAAAAATCCTTCCGATCGTACAGTTGTCATTGATGTGAAATATAAATATAGAGAAGAAAACCATCTTTAAAGCCAGACTGTAGATATATTTATTTGTGCTGCAACATGGTAGTTGATATCTTGTGAAGCTCACCCCTTGTGGTCAGTCAAGAACCTGCACACTAAAACTCACTTCTGGGTTGCATCAGGCTCGGTCGTGTGTGTGTTGATTTTCATCACTATTTGAGGTCCTCATTGTCAATCCTTCTGGGGACCAGACCTCAAACATTATGTCTTGGATGATTAAATGAATGCAAACATCTTCTGAGGCTGGTTGTGGATCTTTTTTAAATGTAGGAAATGAAGGAAACTGATCGTGCTGGCCGTCTGGAAGCTTTACTTCATCAGTGTGTAAGAGCTGACATTTTAGAATCTAAAGGAATACATAAAAAAGCCCACGTTTTCTCCTGGGATTTCAAATTCAGACATGGGTTTACTGATTTCTATCACCTTCTGGGGTTCCCTTCTGAGGACCAACCATCATTCTGGGGACGAAACCTCCTACATTATTTCTGGGGTCATCATCAGACCCAGGGGTTTGTGAATTTCAGGTGTTTGATAGTTGCACAAGCCTTTGTGCATCTGTGTGTAGTTGTGAGTGTTGCTGGGATGTTCACCCCCATCGCCAGGCTGAAATACGAGCTGCTCAGAACTCAATTCCTCCACTAGCGCTTGCAATCATCTCTGCAATTCGTTTAACACCTACTCTCCCACACATATACTGTTCTCCCTCCTGTCTCCTCGCTGAACTTTGTGAAAGAAAAGTATTATTGCATTAAAGATACTGAGAGCACCTGGAACAACCCTGGAGTCTCCTGAAAACACCAGAGCCCACCGCCTTCATCAAAGTGGTCTTTCCTAACATACACCTTAATCTATTGCAGCTAATATTCCCCGAATGGATCATGTAATGGATTGCCAAGATTTACGACAAACTGCCTGTGGTCAAAGCATTTTGCTGCCAAATACAGCTCCCTTCCCTGAGACGCCCAGAGAAACAGCAGGCTAGAGAGAGAATCGTAAAGTGAAGTACCATGAGATGAATCACATTTATGAGATTAAGGCTCTGAGGAGTTATCAGGCATGAAACTGAAGTGACGACGTATAAAACTGGTTGTGATACCAACTGTTACTTCGAAACACTTAAGTTTGATACTGACGCTGAACATTTGGAGGACTTTTTTTAAGACAAAAGAAATGATTAGAAAAAGTAGCAGGGCAAAAGTATAAGCACGTTAAAGTCCAAATATCCTCAGACCCGACTGTACTTACTGGATAGTTGATCAATAAATCTGTTCTTACAGCTCTTCCCCACTCAGAGAAATCCAGCCACCCGCCTGCTTTCACATAGCAAAAAACTGAATCAACGTCTTTCCCGAACATTATGTCGAGTCCGGCAGACATTTTTGCAGTGCTAAGTGCTTTTCCTGTTGTGCCTAATTGTGAGGTTGTTAATCTCATAAGTGGTGAGTTTGATTGTTTAGTTTGATGAGGTCAATACATGACCCTCGATTTATGTTTTCTGCTTTACCGCCAGGACACCAGTCTGAGGCTTCCAAACTAAAATAAAAAAAATAAAAAAACCCATTTGATGATGATGTGCTGACACATCACAAAGAAAATCCATCTAAAAAAATGTCATCAGACTATGGTTGTGCTGTAAAGAAGCTGTTTGATTGTGTCATCTTGGTGAGTGCCGGTATTTTGGGATTTTTGGTGTTTAGTGTAAATCAACAGTTTTTGTTTGTTTTTTAAATAAACTCATCGAAGAACTGAAGCATAATGACACCAGACAAGACAAGATTTTAGTGTATAAATATGATTCAAGGAATCTAATTGAATTTTTGAGAATAAAGGGGAAATGTACAAGAACTATCATTCTATACAAAACAAATTCAGCATTTGTTTGAATTTGATGAGAGTTTAGAGATTAAAATCAGATCTTTTGTGGCTCTCTTTCTGAGTAGCTGTTAGATTAACCGAAAGTCATTGAGTAGAAGGCAGCTGAATTTGTTTTCTTGAAGATGCTTTGCCTCTCATCCAAAAGGCTTCTTCAAGTCTGACTGACTAGAGTCAAATGTAAATCACTGACCCAGAATCCCTCTGGTGGGTTGTTGGGGTCTTTTGTTTATACTATATATCGTTTACCTGGTGAGTAGATGAGACGTTTTAGTGTCATGGATCGAGGTGAGGTGACCGTGACACTCCCTGGGGAAGAGATTCAAGGCCGCAACTTAAATATTAAATATATGAAACCTGAGATTTCCTCCTTTATCTAATTTCACTTTTCTTTCTTTTCTTTTTTTTCAACTTCATTTCATTTAATATACATACTGTAAATGTTTGTATTGTAGGCCTGCAGCACATGCCATGTGGGGAAATGTTGGAGTAGCTTTAGCTTCATACAAAACTTAAATGGGGCACTGGCATCGAGGACACCAAGTGATAAGATTTTTGTTGAATTTGTCTTAAGCTGTGAGCAAATATGGGGATGTGTTGTTATGTTTTTTGTTTCAAAATCCTCTCATTTACTGTCCAGTCAGTAGCTGTACTCTCTTCTTCTTCAGCCACGCCTTTGTAATATGTGCAGAACATGGTTTTGCTTTGTCTTATTGAATAATGCATGGACTTCCCTGGCAAAGATGTACAATTGAGGCTCTAAAGTCCCAGAGTAATTCCACATTTGCACCGACACAACTCACACCATCACAGAGCCTGACTGGTTGATTGCAGTGGCCAAATTGAAGGTCAGAATGCTCAGTTTAGGCTTTCTGATGGAGATCGTGGAGAAGCAGATATCAAATTACTGAAATTACCAGAAGATTTACTACAGCAAGATAACAACTTAAAGAAACTGAAAATTAGCAAATAAGATGTAATTCTAAAAAAAAAAAGAGAGAATGAAAAATGAACCCAGGAACAAGTAAAAAGTAAATAAATAAATAAAAATGTGAAAAGAAAATAAGAAAAGAAAAATAAAGTAATAAAATAAGGAAACTAAAATAATAAATTAAAAACAAGTAGAAATATCTGTCCTGCATGAACAGATATTTCACTAGAATTTTATTTTTGCTCAAAATTTATTTATTTCTGGTATGTTTTCCAGTGCAGTACTGAGAAAATAAACTCATAAATCAAAGTGGATATTACTTAATGTTAGCGGAGTATGTTTATTTCATTCCTTCATACTTTTACAATGAAAGAGAAAAGATGAAGCTGGAACTCTCAATGCAGTTTCTTGTTTTAACAGTAAATTATTAAATTTAAGATTTCCTGGCTAATTAAGACATAAATACCACATTTATTATACATTTAACCATGAGCTATGAACTCAAAGTAAATTGTATTTAAAACAATATAAATAACCTCATATTGCTACATAAAAATTGTAGATCTTGACAAGAACAGAACAACTTGCAGTGTGAAAGAACCTTTTTCAAATTTCACCTCCTGATTAATATTATTTTTATCCCATACCAACTTTTTTATATATATATATCTTTGGTTCATACTGTCTGCCAAGAAATAAAACTTTTTTTCTGATTTGAGATTGTAAATCTGTGGCTGTTTGCTTCTAACAATGACAAAAGAAAACAAGGAATGCTTTTTGTTGTAGCTGTATATTAAAACAGGTTTAATCAATAAAATCGGACACGCTGACTGATAGTCTCCCTCTCAGGCACCTGCAGGAAATAAAGGAGCAGTTTAGAGGTTGAATAAGGAGAGAATGATAAAATGATGAGACAGATAATTCAATTTTCAATTCAATAGTATTTATATAGCGTCTATTTCCAACAAAGTTGTCTCCAGGCGCTTCTGAGAAACTCAGATCATGACACCCCCCTCCCCCAAGCACATGGCAAAGCCTAACAGTGGCAAGAAAAAAAACTCTCTCTTGGGAAGAAACCTTTATCAGGACTCAGCTTGATTATAGGAGGGACCTTCCTGCCGATAGCCAGCTGGGTAAAAGAAGAAATGAGGAGGGAGACAGAGAGGAGAGGTACAAAAATATATAACATGTACAAAAATACACATATCTAGCATAAGAATATATAAATATGTGGTGCTTGGAGGTCGGACTGCAGGTCAGTCATGTCAGCCGTCATCCCACAGTGGCATCTAGGCATTCAGGATGGTCAGAAGATGGAAGGTTTGGGTTGCAGGAGGGAGCACAACATCATCACCACAGCATCAGAAAAAGGACAAGCGATAAGAGAGCGAGACTAGGTAAGACAGACAACCTTGAATCTATTAAATGATTCAGGGCAATCTGAGATTGAAATAAGACAGACAGATGGTGAAGATGCTCAGTGTACAACAGGACTCCCCCCCAGCAGCCTCAGCCTATAGCAGCTGAGTATCATCTGCATAGCAATTAAAATATATGTCTTGCTTCCTAATGGTGTTTCCTAAAGGAAGCATGTATAAAGAGAAAAGTGCCAGTCCAGCAGAACCCTGTGGTTCCCCACAGCTGACCCTATGACTGGAAAAATCATTATTTACATGGAAAAACTGAAATTGTCACATAAATATGACTTGAACCATTTTAACGCAGTTTGTCTAATTCCAACAACTTGCTCTAATCTATTAATAAGCATCTTATGGTCAAATGCTACGCTGAGATCCAAGAGAACAAGAACTAAGACAGATCCACTGTCAGAAGCCATGAGAAGGTCATTGGTGACTTTGACCAATGCAGTTTCTGTACTATGATGAGGTCTAAACCCTGATTGAAACTCATCATTAATATTGTTTCCACAAAGATGATCATTTAACTGATTCAAGACAATTTTCTCAAGGATTTTAAAGATAAAAGTAAGGTTAGAAATAAGCATAATCCAAAGACGTCTTTTTGAGTAGAGGTTTAATTACTGCAATCTTAAAACCTCCTGGTGCATAGCTGGTGATGCACTGACAAGATCCAGGATGACAGAGCCTATCATGGGAGAAAATTCTTTAAAAAGCTTAGAAGGAACAGGGTCCAGTAAACTTGTAGATGGCTTTGAGTGAGAAACAACTGAGGTTAATTCACAAATGTCAATAGGAGAAAACAGTCTAAAGGCTGGTTTATGCTTCTCCGACTCCATCATTCCAGAGACACGCAGTTGGATTGATGGAGATGTGAACCAATCATGCTTCTCGGTTGCTCGGAGTGTTGTCACTGCCAGGACAATAGGAGGCGTAGTGGGGGTTTTTCTTCCGCCGGAGACCAGCCTGCTATCCTGTCTGTGGTCGTAGTCTTCAGTTAAATGAACAAATAGAAAAGCACTCAGAGAGCGCAGACCTCCGCCAAACAGCACGGTACCTCCACATTTTGTGACTTACACCTAAAAATAATATTCCCACATGTGCTTTATCTATTTTATTGGATTATTTGACCATGTAAACATACCCTTAGCCACTGGAATCACATTGATATCATCATTAGTTTAATAGTTATTCGTGAAAATCAACATTTTCGTAATGGCTTTTTTCTTCTGGATCTAGATCCATAACTATCATAGATGCATCAAATCTGTTAACATACTTCTTTTTCAGCAGACTGTCAGCTAAAATTTGGTGTTAGTTGCATGTCTGTATCTTCATTTGTTACCTCACAGTGTTGAAAAAGATGATAACCCCCAAATTTTTTCATGTTCTGGATCTTAGTATCCTCAATCTTGCCAGGATCTGGATCATACTTTTACACATTATTGATACTGTCATGACCATGTCCTGTATTTTTTTTGCCAAGCATTCAGATCATCTATTGTGGAGATATGTACAAATACCCTTAAAATGGCCCTATCTCGCAATGATAAAGAATCCTTTAAAAAATTCCTGGATCCAGACAGTGATCCAGATCACCTCCAAAATATAATCATTTGTTCGCTGTCCCAATTTGGACATTTCCTGAAACTTTTATGAGACTTTTTTGAGTTACGTTGCAAACCAACAAACAGACAAACCAATGTTGGCAAAAACATAACCTCTTTGGAGGAGGTAATGAACAGCCACAGACCTGAAGCGCCTATCTGAAACAAACCCAGAAAGCGGTTCATGTAGAAACTCATGTGTTGGACCTCCTTTCTGAAACAGACACCAGGGAAGAATGGAGACCAAGAGAGAGCAACTGTTGATGGAGCTGGAAATGATCAACATTGAACAGAAAATGCTCCTTTCTGCTTCAGAAAGCGAGTTATAGAGAAAAAGTAACCAGTGATCTGAATGAAAGGAGACCTGGTTCCTGCTCCATCTAGAAGGCTGTTCTGATAGACGCTGCATCGAGTCGATACAGCAGCACTATCAGCAGCGACACCACCTCCACCTGTTTCCCTGCGACTCGTCACTGCTGTTCACAGCCACAGAAACGCAGTCATACCAGATTCACCCACTTCCCTAAGCTTTATTTCTGAAATTTGTATCTGTGTGTGGCCACTAACACCACTATTACTATTTTTACTCCATATTCCTGTCATGCTGAAATGATCAACTCTGATCAGAAAATGCTCCATAGTCAAACTCTTCAGGGGTCCATTTCAGAAAGCAGTTATGAAGAAACTCTGAGTATGTTGAATCAGAACGCAGAAAACTCTTTTATGTTACAGTTTACAAACAAAAAAGAAAACCTTATCCTCGTGCTCCGTGTATTCCTTATTGATTTTCAATTGTCGGTTTGGTTAATAATGCTGGACATTCTGAACATAACCTATTATATTCATTAGAAAATAAAGGAAGCAGAACTGAAAGAAAAGCTGTCCAACTTTATCGGCACCCCACTCTTTGTTTCCTTTACACATGGCCTATATATGTTTTTTTTTTAATGGCAGTGTTGTTGTGAGATGAGGAAACCAGAGGAGAGCGGTAGCTGACCAATCACAGACGTGCTCTATCAATAAGCTCTCTGTCATTTTTACGGATCGTTAGAAAATTGGGGAGGTATCCCTCAAATGTGGGAGATCTGCTGTACAACGTCAGTGGACTGTGCTGTCTAATGTAATCCCAATAGTTGGTAGGAGAACATGAATTTTATCTCTAATATTTAACTTACTTTTTTGTTTATAAAGAAGCTCATAAAGTCATCAACAGTTAAATGAGTTGACTACATGACTCTATGAAGCTGTGACTCAGAGTCAGCCTGGCAACAGTGCTGAAGAGAAATTTGTGGTTATTCTTATTTTCTCTGATTAATGATGAGTAATTGGTTTTTTTCTAGCTTTCCAAAGAGTTTTTTTTTTCTTTTTAACCAAGTCCAGCAAATGATTTCAGCAGTGAGTGCAATCACATGTTTGAGCAGTAAAACCAAGGCTCTCAGGTAACAAAAACACAGTAAGTGATCTCTGCAAACAAAAAGAAAGACCAGTGTGTCCGTATTAAAAGAGCAACAAGAAGTATAGTAGGTGGGAGGAATAAAAGAAGAAGGGATCACCGGCCTGACGGCTGCTCTGCTGACTCTCTCTCTCGCTTGCTCTCCCTACAACCTAATCAATCAATTCTGCTTTTAATCTAGCCCAATGGCTAATAATCAAAGTAACTGCAGCGCGCTGATATAACACGACACAGCAGTCCGGGTACAGCCGCCACAGCAATATGTCTCCTTCCCTCCCCCCTTCCTGTGTCTGTCGCCTTTCCTCACATCTCAACCTGTTTCCAACAGTCCTGTAGCCAGCTGGTTTAGCTCCTTCTGGTTTAGCTCATTTGGCTCCAGTTTATCAGCACTGAGGTCCAACAACTGGGGGTTCAGCAGAAATATTATTGACATCCTGGAACACAGCAGGACGTCCCATATACCTGTAATGGGTCAATTTTTTATGTATCATATCAGGTGAAATTCTTAACACAAATAATAAAGGGTGTTCTCTTTTGATTGAAGGCAGGCTACGATCAGTGGCTAACCATCATCACCTTAGCTACTCAATGATTAGCAGTGTCTTGACTTGACTTCTCAATTGTGAATGAAGACCAAACAGGACAGTTATTCTGATTTTAAAGATAATGGCTCTCATTTCTGAAATCTTCATAAATCTGCTGGTAGAGTTTCACATAAATCACCACCTTACTAAAAACCTGCTCTGGATTCAAGAATGCACCATTGTTCACAGCGACATGCTTTCATTCGTTAGTGAATTCCAGTTGATTGCAGGTTTGAAGCGTCCACTTGAAACTCGTTAATTAGCATAAACCCGGAATGCATTCGTGCAAATTACCAGAGAGATGGTGTGCGACCCGTGCTCAGGAAGACATGCCTCTCAGCTGCCAATCGAAATGTACAACTAGTTTAACAACTCATCACAGTGTTTGCTAGATGGAGTTAGCCAGATGCTATCCATAAGATGAGGCCATCTAACATACATTATCACGATGAACGTCACAGCAGAGCCAGCGGTTAGAGAGGCTCACACAGCAACAGTATTTATGAAAGTCATAACAGACTATTGCACTTCTCAACCAGAGAGCGGTCCAAAGAGGACAATCATACATGGTGTTGCTATAAGAAACTCAATCTGAAGGTTAAATAAGCAAAATGCTTATCGATCATGATGAACATGTTAAATTTCAAATGTAACCTCTCATCATGTGTTTGAGAGGTATCTGGATATTGTGACAATAATTGTCCATATAGGGCATTATTCAATTAAATTAATTTTTATTTATATCGCTACTATTTTTGATAAGGCCATTCTTGGTCTACTGCCCTCCTACATTTGTAACTTGATCACACGGAGGAGTGTTGATTTTTGCTGTTTGCATTCATATGATCATTTCTTGCTTACTGTTCCATTTACTCACACAGAACTGGGGAAAAGGGCTTTTGTTTACTCTGCTCCTTTTACATGGAAGAGGTTGCAAAAAGACTGGAAAATAACTGAGGTTATTTCATTGAACGCTTTTAAGATCAAACTGAGAGCACTTGAGATGACGTTTTTAAATTGTCACTGTTTCTCATAATGTGTTTATGTGTTTGTATGTAACAGTATCTTTTGCTGCCTCTTGGCAAGACTCCCTTGGAAAAGAGGTTTTCAATCTAAATGGGACTTTCCTGGTAAAATAAAGGTTAAATAAATAATTTGCGTCTATAATGACACAAGGCACATTAATGTAGAAAAGTCGAAGAATTATATTTGTGAGCACTCCTCAAAGCTCTTCACATTAAATGTTAAGAAAATGGTAAAGAATACTGTCATTTTCTTGAAGGTTGAAACATGTAAATTTATGAAATATAATTCATAAACTGAATATTTCAAAAAAGAAAAAACAAAAAGAAGAAATCATTGAAATAACTGACATGGGCCAGATTACATCGGTTATTGCTTTGGGACGTTGCTCAGCCCTGCTGTGGACCCAAACACAATGGCATTCAGCCAAGCATCATTTTGTCGAGGATCCCAGCAGCGCTCGATCGTTCCTCCACGAGTCCGTGTTTTTGCTCTAGTAGGATTTGTTTCAAATGTCAAATGTTTCAAACATTGGCACTGTTGGATTAAGAAGGAATCTAGACTCTCTAGCCAAAATAAAAATATTAAAAAAGATCATTCCAGAATTTCGGGAAAACTAGCCCATGTCACTGATGACGTTCATGCTCGTTTGGTACGTATACGTCATTATTATTGTTAGTCTCTCTCTGCCATCTCAAACTCCAACCAGTCACAGTAGTTGGCTGCTCTTCCTGAGTCTGGTTCTGCTGAAAGTCTTTTAGGCCTATTAAACAGTTTCATTTTCCTCTGTCCACTATCATCTTGTGCTTGCTCAGGCTGGAGAAGTACATCAAAAAGAAAATTTGTTGCAGTTATGCTCCTTTTCTTTTAACATAAATTTTGAATTTTTAACTGAATTTGACTGAATTGGATTACAATTTATATTTAACTATGTAAGCTACAATACTTTTGTCAAAAGTGTCCTGAGATGACTTTGTTTCAAAGAAGTACAGTTATTTATGTTGCTGAGAATCTGTACCAGATAGGACTTCATTGTTAAACATCTGAATGTAGTTTGTTGGGGTTTAATTTCCTTTCAAAGAATTAGCCAGATACTTCAATCAGTTTTCCAGTTGTCACAAATACAAGGCATTTGATCTCTCCAAAAAAAGACCATGAGACTGCCACAACGTCAGAGATCGCAGAGGTCCACATTTTTATGTTAACTGTCATTAGTGTGTTGTGTTTATGAGCTTTGTTTGTGTCAGAGGGAAGTGAGTTCATTTGGGCTTTGACTGAACAGAAATCTCCCCAAAAATGGCCAGTGGACACTTTATTTTGGCTTTTTCTCTCCATGTTGTCCTGTATCAACAGTGCTGATTCTGTTAGGCACTGCCTTCTCATTTTATTCATCCTGGCGCTTCGTTCACGGTTTTATTGGTTGATGTATTTTGCACAGTCCTGATACCAACATGGGAGTAAAACAATTTATAAAATAATCTGTAGCACTTTGGTTGAAATGTTATTTTAAACAACTTTCAGATGTGTTTTAGAGATCATTTGTGGAAAGAATATGTGTTTCCTGTTTGTTTTAGTGGTCAGTTGCCATTTAATGCATCACTTCTATCTTGTATCGTTCAGTTCAATACTGACTCTCTCATTATTCACTTAAATAATATTACACTAAGAGCATTCCTGTATTACATCATCTAAGTGTCTGGATATGTATTTTGTAGCTTCATTTGGACCTTGTTTGGTGATCAAAATATCATTTCTGTCACTTAGGCTTCAGTCCTGGTTAGGTGTGAAATGGGATTTGGGTTAAATTAGGGTTGCATAGACAAGACCACTTGCATCTGGACAGTGATGCAACACCTTTTGTTGTGGAAGGCTTGGTGGGCTGTCTTCTCCTAGACAGGCATGTGCTCAGCAATTTGATGCAACTACAAGGATCTGAATTGTTGTGCAGATGCAATACCACACGTGTCTCTGTAGATGCTGAACCACTGGAACACAGTACTTAATGTAATTATGATAGAAGAACGGACGTTGCTGCAGGGGGCCACAACCCGGTATAACTGGTATAACCGGTATAACTAACCCTAACTACCTGTAAATGTCCTGGCCTTCCAGATTGAAAAACACACATATTTTAGATTCATTTAGTGATTTTTATTCTTTTTTTTTTCCTGCCCATTTCTGTTTATTCATGTAATTATTTCTCTATTCATTCATTCACTCGTTTATTGATTTTGCATAATGAAAAAATATATTCTGCTTGTTCAATCCTGTAAGATGTTGTATTTGTTTGAAATCAGTCAAGAATGAAAACGCAACAAATGCACACCATCATCCACAGTGATCAGAAAGCATTCAGCATAAACATGTGTCACCTGTGAAGCACCACCACCGATGGGAGTAGCTCTGATACCATCCATGCATCCTTTAATATCTCTGCAGGTGTCTGGAGGGAGCAAACACACTCCCTCTAGACAGCCAGGTTCAAGTCAGGACTAACAGCTTGTGTGCAAATATAATCAGAACGTTTGTTTTCCTCAGTAACTCGATATGGATTTACAATTAAAATGTCCAACACCTGTGCTGTGTGCGCACTGGAGGAAGACAATCGTCTTTAGCCTTCTGAGGAATGCAGTAAGATGCACCGTCTCTGCAGTGAACATTGAAATACATTTGAAAAGGTTGGAGAGTGGAGATCATGTGGGCATGAAGATCGTACACATTTTCACGTCTCTTCCTTCAGCTACGTGTTAATGAGCTGAGAGTGCTCTAAAACCTAAAAGAGGGAGATACGGAGGATGCAGAGAAGGCTGTGAGGTTGCTGCAGATTTGTGGGTAACAGCTGCAAGGGAGGACCTTCTGATTGGCCTCAGCTGGATGGAGGGAGGAGGGAGGATGGAGGATGTTTCCAGCTACTTTGTACAGGGACGGTCCTGGGAATCAGGTGTGAGACTTCTGCGTCAACAGGTATTTTGGTCCAGCTGTCTCAGGCTTGAAAAGTACTTTCAGCATACATCGTTCCAGATGTTCAACAGGATTAAAATCAGAGCTTGGGACATTTAAGAAGAGCCTTCACGGTGTTTCCATCCATGTGTTGTGCATTGTTATCCTGTGACTGAGGCTGGGTAGTGTATTTTACTCCACGATGCCTCAATAGTCTAAATCAGGGGTCACATCATCACCATGGTTTCCATGAAAGGGCCAGTTATTCTTTACTTACTCAACCAGCTGTGATGTCCAGTTTCCTGCTACTTCCTAGAATCAATCTATGATGATATTTCTTGATGTTCTGACGTCAAGATCCTGTTTCTGGTGGCAAAGTTCATCGGGTGTTCTAGAGGACGTTTTGCTCTCGAATCACAGATTCTTTGTTGTAAAACGATGAATTTTGAAATATCAAAAGTTTTTGTTGTAAATGAGAAGTGGCTATTTGTCAAAAAATCTCAAATTTCTCAAACAAAATTGAGACTTTTAATCATGAAATTCACACTTTACAATGGTGATTTTTTTCTTGTATAAATTGCAGATTTAAGTAAAGTTGTGACTTTTTAACTTTGATGTGAAATTACAAATTTTCTTTTATATAATTACAACTTTTGTCCTAAAATCATGAATTTTTGTTGTATTTAAAATAATAATAAAAAAATAATATTTCTAAGATCTCAATTTTTTGACAAAATTAGCAGCATCTTGTTGTAAAATTCTCTGTTGTAGCATGTTTTGAAGTTTTTCTGCGGGTGGAAGTAAATAGTTGTAACGTTTGCACAATCATGACTTTTAGATGTAAAATAGCTGCTTTTCACATTAAAATAGCTGCTCAACAGTCTCTGGATGGCACCCTCAGACCTTTTATGGAAATATTTTAGTTATAAGCACATGATGGTCTTTGCACGATCTTGCAGGCCAGATAAAATAAAGTGGTGGGTCAGGTTTGACCCAAGGGCCTTGAGTTTGATACATATGGTCTTGGGAATCCATTGCTCCCTGCACAGATTCCAGCTGTCCTGTGTCGCAAAGCAGCCCCAAATCATAATTAAGCCACTCCCATGCTTCATAGCAGGTACGTTGTTCTTTCTTGGTGCTCTTCATTTCCCCATTTGTGAACACAGAGATGATGTAATTTGTCCAAAAAAGAAAAAAAAGCTCCAGTTTTGTTTCATCAATGAAAAGGACATTCTCCCTGAAACTTTCCTGCTCACCAGCATGGATTTTGACAAATTGAAGACTGGCTTTTTCTTAATGTGTCGTACCTCGACCTTGAAGTTCAGCTTGAGCGTCTTTGGATGTTTTCTTGGCTTCTTCTCTACCGTCCACACCATTCTTCTAATGAGCCTTGGAGTTGCATTTCATTTTGCAGCCTCATCCTGGATGGTTGGCTGCAGTCCCATGGACCTCATACTTCTTAATAATATTTGCTGCTGCAGTCAGGGGACGTGAAACTGCTTGGGGAAGGTCTCATAGGCTTTATTAGCATGCTGATCTATAATTTTTCTTTCTGAGCTCTTCAGACAACTCTCCTTTGCTTACTGCGCTGCCATGGCAAAACCACCAAGGAAGCAGAGCGGTGGGCCAATCAGCAGAAGGAAGATCAGTGGATGTGAACACTTACTTGAATTAAACCTGCTCAATCCCAAAGTGCACCCACATGACAAAGCACACAATCACCCCTGAGGTTTATATGTCAGTATGACACTTAAGATTCATTTTCATTTTTAGTCCGTACAAGAAGACGCGCATGTTTATCAGAGTCATTGTTTTACTTTTCACAGCATGTTCGACCTTGTTTCTAGGAAGGTGATGTATCAGACACTGAATTACTCCCAATTCTGATATATATTTCATGAAAAGTAAGCAGTTAAAGCTCCCAGCAATAACCTGACTCTAAAAGAACGCCTGGACTCAAAGAAAACGATGATTGGAGTCCTGTGGCTGATTAAACCAACCTCATCAAGCCCCCTGGTGCTGGAATCAAATTAAGAGAACGGAGGGCACTACAGTGAGTAAATTCCTGTTTAGCTTCAATTCTGGCAAGTTGGACTTCTTTGTTAGTATTCTGCTGCCTCGAGCACACTGACGCAGCAGATCGCCCACGCAGCCTCATTATTTGGACTAAATCTGTCTGAGACATTGTCTTGCTGTGTGCCATCTTTCCCTCCCAGTTCCTGGCCCAGTCCACCTCTTCCTCTTTTCAGCTCCTCCCGGATCTCCTCCACTCGCATGTGCTACCTTTAGCTCAGGTGAGCTGTTCTGGGGGGTATCCTCCTAACAGCACATCAGAGGCAGTCAGTGGGCCCCGCACTGCGTCAGCCACTTTAATTGGCCTGTGTGGTTGTGGTCTGCAAAGTGCACAGTTGAATCTAGCACACACATACACACACACACACCCTGCAGCCCTCCCCCAGCCTTTTTCTATATCATTAGTGTAATGCTCCCATTTCCCCCAAGCTGCTGAGATATGGGGAGATTCCAACAAGCGGGGAAGGAGGAGGAGGGGAGGAATGAGTCACACACCAGCAACCGTCCTTTTATTTTTTATTTCTTTTTCTTTCAGCTTGCCAAGTCAGAAAGGTGTGCATGGGCAATAATAATAATCTTTGTCTCTCTTTTTTTTTTTTAAACAATAAAGGACAAAGGCTGACATCGTCTCTTGTAAATGAAACAAAGAACACGGTCTCAGTCTCCAACAAAGATCAGTCTAAAAGTCCAGCCTGCCAGAAGAAAAACATTTTTCATTTTTCTTTGCATGATTATCCACATTACTGCTCGCTTTCATGCAGGCTTTTCCTGTGTAGTAGCGTGTACTTGGTTGAGTTGGTGAGTTTTTACTGCTTGATCCAACAATGTTTTAAACAAATGAGTCTTTCTGTGCCTCCTAAATGCTCACCATGACTCAAAACAACTTATAGGAGTGCAGCTCTTAATCAGTGGAGTGTTATTTTAAGCCACATGTGTCACACTTGAGGACTACGGGCCAAATCCGTCCCTCCACTTCATTTTATCTGGCCGCCAGAGCGTACAAAGACAACCATAAGCTTCTACCTACAAAGTTTTATTCAGTTCTGACATGGAATGACTGAGGTGGAGAGCAGCTGGTTGTCAGAAGATGATTTAGCAAAAATTTGAAAGACACTTTACAACAAAAAGTTGTTAATTTTTGTTTAAAGTCGTGATTTTTGTAAAATTTACTCCTATAATAAAAGTATGCGATTTTAGGACAGAGTGCAGTTTTACATAGCCTATTGTAATTTTATGTCAAATGTTGCTATACATTCACACACACAAATACATACATATATATATATATATACACATATATACATATATGGGGCTCCCTGCTGAGTGTCAGTGGGCAGTTGGTGGAAGATTCACAGGCATTTCCACCGGTACGAAATGTACCGGACCAATCATTGTTTAGCATAGGTGAGCTTTATACGATCACTCACACAGGAGCATCCAGGATGGCTGCAGAACTGCTAATGACACCTTAGATCTTGGATTTTTTGTTTTGTTTTGTTTTTTTAACACAAAACCAACAGTCATTCAATGATGTTCCTATTACACTGCACACTCTACCTACGTTTATGCTTCCTTTCTCTGATTGGTTGTATGCCTATCTCATGTCATCCAGGGACAGGTTATTTTATTTTAAAGGATTGTTTGGCTCTAAAGACCTTTATTTACAGTATGGAGAGAGAGAAAGAGAAAGAGAGAGAGTGGGGAAGACTTGCAGCAAAGGTTTGCAGGCTGGAGTCAAACCTTTAGCCTCTGCAGGAGGACTGTAGTTTTTGTATATGAGCTGCCTGCCCGAACCACCATGATAGTTGGCAGCCCAGAAAGTTTCTTTAATACTTATTGATGTCTGGCAAACAAAAACAACAGGACTATTCTTTCTCTTTGTTGTGTCCAAAGTATTTTTTCTTTTTAAAGTTAACCAGTTTTGTGAGATTTTATTTTTAGACTCCATTAGACTGTTGTTTCAAAATATCACGAGCAATCAAATGGTAACTGCAATTTGATAGAACGTTAACAAAAACAAAAATGCTGCTCTGTCAGCCTGTGCTTTTTCAAAATTAAATAAGATCAAATATACCAAAATGCGTACAAAGAAAATATTTCCATGTCATTAACAGATGCTATCAACCTGTTTGTTTCCACAGAGCCTTTTAAATTAAGAACAATAAATTGCAACCTATGCAAAAAGAATAATAAGGAAACAAGTAGAGGTGACTATGCTGTAGTATGTAGTAGAGTATTGGTGGCTGCAGTGAGCCTGTGTACCACTGTAAAACAGTAACAACTGTGGTGCTCAGACTTGACTCAAAAGTATAACAAGTAGTATTTTAATCAATGCAGAAAAACAGTGCCGGTATTCGGCTAAATACTTAGTCACTGTATCTATCATGTTTATTAACCTTTTTTGTGCTGCATATCATTTCACCATGTTACTGGTGCTCTTGGTGCTCAATGTTCAGCTCAGATCTGTTCAGAAGCTCAGAAGAGGAAACAGCAGAGAGAACATTTACACAGAGGCAAGAGGAGGCAAAAAGAAGCAAATTACCCACAGCCACTTGCTTGATGAGTTGATGCTCATTTGCCTCTCTCTGTCTAATTATTTCTAATAATTCAACAGAAGCTTTTATTTATTTATTTCTTGTGTAACCTGAAGATGAATGTAAATCATCCAATGTCGTTCGACCTGCTACATTCCAAAAGCACAAAGAGAGGTGATATGCTTCCCCCTTATAGGTACCATGTCATGAGAATCACTGTTTCAAACCATGACTTGGTTCATCTGTAAAAACTTCAGCTTATTGACAACGATCTTAACGCTTTTCTCTTCTTTTTTTTCACCTTTAAAAGGTAAACCAGTCAGTGAATGCCCAAACACATAGATTTTTTTTGACTGATTATATAGAAAAATAAAGCAAAAAGGAATGATGTTTGTGTCATTTTGAACCTGAAGTCAGCTGGTTTTTCTATCGACCCACCAGCTTCACTAATGAGTTTCCTCCTCCACCTGGTCCTGTTCTGATCAATGGGTCAGTCCGTGGATGCATGTTTGTGTGCCTTCACGCCTCCTGTTTGTGTATGTACAAGCAGCAGTGGGTGTCAGGAGTTATTAGGATCTTGCGGTACATTTTGTCCCTTCAGCTGGCCAGCACAGCCACGTTTGCTCTGACCCACACTGAGAGGTGAAGACTGAGAGTGAGAGGTTAAGATGGCGGACTTTGTAGAAACATGTTAAAGTTTTTAATGTGAAAAACACCACTGAGGTGTTTTTTCGTTTGGATGTGTTCTTTGCAGGCTGGCTGCAGCACCATGTCCTCAGCTCAGAGCGAGGATTTATCAGGCTACCAGCTGAGTGGTGAGTACATGACACTCTTTTGTGCACTTACTTGATTATTCTGTGTAAACATCTCTGTGAGGATAAATGACTGACAGCTATCAACAACTGTGAGTTTGAACCCAACATTTTTCTGGATTTTTCTTGTCAACTGTATTTCGTTTGTTAATTTGCACCCACACTGTCAGACCTTAAACACTTTACAAGAACAGTTCACAAAGTAAAGGCTGATTTCTACTTTTGCGTAAAAGCTAAACACATAGCGTACGGCCCATACACTGTCTCTGGTGTTTATACTTTGCGTTATTATTTGCCTCACTTTGTAATTTCACCACCAACCACTAGGTGGCAGTGTGAGTTCTTTTTCTTCATCATTCTAGCTCGCAGTGCAGTTTCTTAATTTGCTCTGAAGTAAAAAAAAAAAAAAAAAAAAAAAAGGAAGTTTTTCTGGGGGGAAAAAGTTTCCCCCAAAAAAAAACCTCTTTCCTTTAAA
>JBAMYA010000021.1:1686122-1700932 GCA_037176975.1 Arrhamphus sclerolepis | reverse complement strand
CACCAACCACTGGGGGGGGGTGGGGGTTTTTTTTTTTTTTTCTTTTGGTTTTCAGGGCGGTTTTTTTCTTTGTTTTGGAGGAAAAAAAAAAAAAAAAAAAAAAAAAAAAGGATATTTTATGTGAAGTGGAGCTGAAAAATGATGAGCATCAGTCAGTTTTACAGAAAAAGTACAGCAAACTATTGTTCTACCCAACTTGAAAATGATGTAGAAGAAAAAGTGACGGGAAATTCAAAATCGGATAAGACCACATCTATCAGTCACATGTATCATGGCCCGCACCATTGCATAGCTAGATGTGGAGAGAGGGTCGGCCTACACCATAGCAGTGTTGCCAGATGTACGATTATTTATTTTATTTTATTTTTTTTGTAAAAGTTTTGACGTCTATATGATGTATGATCAATAACTGGAAAAAAATCCCCAAATATATTATAATTTTGCAATGACTATAAAGGGTTTTTTCGTGACTGATTCGGTATTAGTCTGATTTGAAATCAAATTCAGCCCAAATGCTCACTGAACATTTACATAGTCAGTTATGAAAACTGACTCTGGGTCAGTAATAAACAGTCCAACAATATCTCTAGTAAACTCGTGAGAGAGAGTTCCATAGATTTTTTTTAAATGGTAAAATGCTTTAAAGGCCATATTATGTGCAGTCTGTAATAATATGTTAAATAATATGTTATTGCCGCAGATGGTCCTGAGCCACATTTGAATGTAAACTAGGTACATACAGTAATTTTCCTCAAACTACGATAATTTTAAGCTGCTGGTAGGACACATTTTCTGTCTGGCAGCACTGCATCATAGCCGACGCTGTAGAGTTCACAGTGTTGATGCAGAGGTATAAATCAGCCTTAAAGCTTTTACTTTGAAATGATGCCAGTTCTTCTCACAACTCTTAAAACACATTCTAACACTGAAGAGAGCAAGTTTTAGTTTCCTGCAGACTCTTCTTAAGGGAGTTGTTCTGGTTCTCTACTGGTGGTAAGTCAGGACCAGTACCTGAACCCTCTTCTTCCTCTGCTGCGACTTTGTAATGCATCTTTTTTGTTTTTGTTTGTTTGTTTTTAATGTTTTTTCACTTTCAAGTTTTTTTGTCCATAAAAGTCTAGATGGCTCTTTTCATCTATGGACTGGTGCAAAAATAGATCAATATTAACAAATAAAACAAAGCTGATGAGAAAAATATTAAATAACTATGGTAAATACTTCCTGTAAATTAATAACAATTAAAATGAATGGAAGAATAACTTTTTCATGTCTTCCCAATTTTTTTCTGTCTCAAGATTAGATTTTAACATATGTGGCTATTTTCAGCATCTAATGTTCAACATGTTCTGGCATTTAATTCAGAGTGGTATTTTCAGTTGATTTTGTTTACTAACTATCTAATTAAAATAAACTTTTATGCTCCCTGACGGTCTCGGACAGTCGCCACTCACTGTTGACTGACAAGGCCTGAGAGCGTGTCTGACTGTACTCAGTGATGGTGAGCTTGTTAAAATTCTCTTGGGCCTTAAAATAAAGAGACTGTCTGGAGTGATTTTCCACCAGAGATCAAACTTCCCCATCAAACATTAAAATGAGACAGTCGTGAGGCTGCTGTAGATCAAAGTGTGTGTGAGGGTTAAGAATTTATTGCTTGTGTTTTTGACTCAGTGGTCCGAAACCCCCCGGGCTGGGAGGTTGGGATCTACCTTGTGGGCTTCCTCGTGCTGTTGGGCGCGGCCGGTGTCAACATCTGGAAGCTTTGGAAGTCCGGAACCTTTCCCGCGCCGTCCCCGTTCCCGAACTTTGACTACCGATACCTGCAGGAGAAGTATGGGACCTCCTTCTCAGAAGTCAGACAGAAGGTATCTTTACGAGCTCAGGAAATGAAATGAAAGTGTCACTTCCTGCAGCTGGTCTGCATCAAGCTGCTCATGAAGAAATCTTTAGGTTTGGTCCTTGATTGTCCCCTCATCACCTAATCTGTGATTTCTGTTACTTGGAGTGTGATCGTCTTAGTTTATTTGTTGAATGGTGTTTAGGCATGTTGAGGCTTTAAAAGGGTTATGAAAACCATCTTTCTATGTAAAAGCTAAAACCCTGCTCATCATCTTTTGGTTATTTGTTATTAAGAAAAGAAAGAAAAATATCATCAGATTGTGGGTCTTTTGGGTCTTTTCTACATTTTTTCATTCTTACCATTATTTATTTAACAAAAATTAAGCAGAAAGAAAGAAAGAAGCAGCAACCAAGTGTCAGACTGCAAACAACTGTGATTTGTTGGCTGTTAGTAACGTTTTTACTTCCACATATTGCCTCTTTGTTGTTGTTTTCAAGCCTGGAAAAAAGCTAGATTGCCACAGTGTCAGTAAAAAATTAGGTTGTTCAACAATTATCAGCTACAATTCACTAAAGATATTCTATTTTTTCTTCTTTTTTGCTCTGTTGCTTTATGAGCATCATGAAGCAAGTAAACAAAAAGGAGGTAAAGTCAAACTTTATTTAGCACATTTCTTACAGTAAGATGCAGCACAAAGTACTTTACAAGGTAAGCACAATGTAAAAACATAGCCTTCCACACCCTCTCATATAACATGATCACAGATAAAAAGAAATAGTAACGTAGATAACGTGGCTGGACATGGAAGAACCAGAGTTGTTTTTATAAAACTTGATTTGATTGATTAAACAAAAGGAAGCTCAACACTGTAAAAACAAAAAAAAAAACACCCTTCTTTCTGGTGACTGATTACAATGTTGCTTCAGCTTCAGGTTTTTGGACTTTTCTTCATCTCTCTTAAGGTCAGTTAGTTGAGGTCTAGCCCCTGACGAGGCCACCCAAAAACCTTGATTCTCTCCTTTTTCACCCGTTCTGATGTAGATTTACTGGTCATTTTGCCCTTTCTGATCAAGCTTTCTTGCAGAGATTTGCCTCCAGTGCCACAAAACAACCCCAAACCATCACCCCTCCACCGCCATGCTTGACAGTAATATTAGGTTTTTCTCCTGAAGCCAAACATTTGTAGAACCTTAAGGTCAAACAACTCCACTTTGGTTAGATCTGTCCAGAGGACATTGTTCCAGATCTTTTGTTGCTCATTCAGATACAGTTTTTGTTTTTGGGAACATCAGTCATGCTTGGAATTTCCAAACAAGTCATACTTGTTCAGAGTTCTTCAAATTGTGCAGTTACTGTTTAACACGCAGAGTGAGGCCTGCAGAGTCTCAGATTTTCACCATCACTTATGTCTTTCCCTCTTGGCATTGTGTTAGCACGCACTTGAACACTTCAGCCCAGCAAACAGATCTGCACACCTGCTGATGATCAATTCATCAAAAGCTGATGATCAGTAACTTACCCTCCTTGAATGCTGTAAACGGGCATTTCCCATCTTGTTGGCTCCAAATTTGTTTAAAAAATAATGTTACAATGAAAAAGGTTATATATATTATTTGTCTGGGGGTTGTATTTACATAATAGTAAGACAACCCCCCCCAACCAACCGCACACACACATTAAATGTGTTACATGGCGGCAAGCCGACAAAAGGCAGGACCCAGATGCAGGTAAGAGTCTTGAATGAAAAGGAACAAAAACAATCATCAAAAGGATGACGAAAATAGGTTAATGCACAGGGAAGGCAGCAGTAGGACTGAGCGGAGGCCAGAGCTGAGAGTCATGCAGGTTTAGCTTAAGAACTGGCAGCGTGTGGGGGAAAGAAGGCTGCTTAAGTAGACCAGGGTAATTGCCAATGATTGCAGGTGGAGAAGCAAGCGCAGGTGAGGTGATTAGCTCTGGCCCTCCACCCTGAAGTCTCTGCAGCTGCTCCGTTGTCCCTGAACAGAAGGGCAAAATAAACCCCAAAACATAAACCAACCCCGCGGTCCTTCCCAGGACTGCATCCTGACAAAATGTGTCAGTCTTGACTACACATGGTTGTATCCTGAAGTTGTGTTTTAACTGTATAAACTTTCACAAAAAAGTCATGTATAGACATAAAAGGGGATGCAAGCAGAACAGCTGAACACGGAATACTGAAAAAGTTTAAAAAGCATGTCAGATTTTCTGCCTCTTGTTCAGTAATATCCAATAAAGCCTCTTTAAATGCCAACTAGTTTTTATTTAAATCATTATTAAAATGCTTATAATTTTAAGAAAAGAGCAGTTTTAGATCAGTGAGACTAGTGGTTAATCAAAAGTCTAGAATTTAAGAAGAAAAAGCAAAAATGTTTTAATTTGTTTTCCCTTTGAAGTGGGATGCAGGCATAACAATTAATCTTTCTTTCTGTCCTCCCCGCAGAGGGTAGCAGCCAACAACCACCGGCGCACCTCCACCACTTCCAGCCGTAAGCCCAGCCTGACCCTTGGCGACAACCCAGATGTCTTCAGAGACCTGGGCCACCTGGAGCTGATGAGCAAGGAGCTGGACCCGACCGGCGTGGCTCAGCTCAGCCGCTCCATCTCCACCGACTCGCTCACCTCCATCTCCTCCATCGCCAACAACTTCGGCCACGACTTCACGGTCGGCCAGCTGGAGGTGACGCTGGAGTTTGAGCCATCTCAGCAGCTGGGCCACAGGGCAGGGATGCTTCACATCACCCTGCACCAGGGGAAAGACCTGCTGGAGAAGGAGGAGGGGGACTTCCCCGGGTGCTTCATCAGAGTGTCGCTTGGGCCCGAAGAGTTCAGCGTTGGGGTCACAAGAGTAAGAACACTCTCATCTCGTACTTACTGTATTTTGTTGGTTTGAGGACCTTATGTGCTCCCTGTAATAGAGGAATAACTGCAGAAGTGATGACAAATGATCCTTCCTGAAGGACCATTAAGACCTGGAGTTTAGGAGGCAGGCACGCTACAATGGAGACATTTTATTTTTAAAAGAATTGCCATAAAATGATTGAGGATTTTGTTTTTACAGTCTTCTCTATAGTCTATACTGTTCCTTTTAGTTTCACTTACAGGCTGTGAATGGGGGAGCGGTATCAGACCTGGCCGGCATCATAATTTGTTGTTTTGGTGATTATTGATTGTAAAGTAGATTTATTTGGACAGAAACCTAAAATTAATGCCATTTTGAATGAATCTGCACCTGCTACTCAGCTATGCATTCAAACAGCTTGGAGCACTGGCAGTTGTTTCTAGTTCAAGTAATACAACTAAGTATTATATGTACATATATTCATATATATATATATGTATGTATTTATAGATACATACATATATACGTAAAAAACATCAACCACCACTTCTTAATGCTGTCCTGTGGTCCCCATGGTACTTTTCTTTTTCTGAATTGGCACCTGATACTGACAGACATTATTTAAAGGGATTTATGTTTTCATGTTGACGTTGAAAGCAAAGCTTTCGGTTTTTTATTTCCTCTACTTCAATCACATGCTCAATAACATCTTGACCCACGGCATTGAAAAAAGACTGTCCGAACATCTTCATGACCCTCTGAACTCTGACTACTTGTTAGTAACATTTGAAATGATTATGTTAGATAGACACGGTCTCCTACGTCTCTACAGATAGAATGTCTGTGGTTACCAGCCTCCCCCTAAAACCTCCCTCCCACACAGTCGGACCATCTGGTTGACTGTGCAGCAACCTGTCAAGATTTGACTCTTGATATTGTTGCTCCATTAAAGAAGAAGGCATACTCATTTGTCCAGTGTGTAATTGTGTAGTCTACATTGAGAACAATAACTGAGAAAACTGGAGAGTAAATGGCATTCCATTAAATACTGTATGTAGGATGCAACTTAATGGAAACAACTATTTTAATACACAAATCCAATTGCTTCAGACCATCAAACTGACTACAACTTCTCTTTAACCCTATGAAAGCAGTAAGAGTGTATTTAGTGTTGTCATTATCCTTTGTCATGTTTGCACTTGTTTGCTATCTGTCAATTAATGGTTGAAAATAAACTCCACTATGATTTAATCAACAACAACCCCCACCCCCCAAAAAAAAAATCTCCATCTGATGCGCCTGCCACTCACCTTCTGCTCTGCACCTTCAGCGTTGCCAGGAAATGCATGAAATCCTGCATGGCTGTGAGTCATCGCTCGGCCGTACGTCTGTGCTTCTCCACAGTTTTTGCCGGCTGACAAGCTGGACATGCAGATTCATCGGTTCCCATCTTTTACTTGTTGTGTTAATTCGTCCTGGCTGGGTGTAATCTTGGTGAAAGCACCCACTGATCACTGATGCGACAGCTTCAGCAGCTCTTACTTTTCAGCATGAAGGCATACCAAATGCTGACGTCTGCTGCCTTTTCTGGCTCTTTCACTGTATCTGCACATGCCCCCTCACTTTTTATTGCCTCACTTTTATCCACACGCATCGTCATTGTTATCTCATGAGGCCAGCACTGCAGGCCGGCAACCTCGTGTGTTGCTCAGAGACAGAGTCAAGTCTTGGTGTGGATTTTCACACAAACAAGCAGCAACTTCTGCAGTTCCAGAGTGCTTGATTATGATGCTGGTGAAATTGGGGCTCAATCCAAGGTCATCATCACAATCATCAAATCTTTCATGCTACAGTTATTGTTTCACTATTTGTTGATGGAAGTTGAATACGTTAGTGACCCTGAATGCCACAGTCATCTTTCATTTCTATTTTCTAATCTCATATTTCATGCACAGATGAGGGGGGAAAGGGCTATTTATATCTGTTCTATCTTCATGTTACTAGTTGCCTGGTAACTTGTGACAGCATTGGCTTCCATATTTTTTCTTACAATAAAATCATATTTCTTTTCGAGGACTGTGGATTACAGTCACATGCAAAAGTTAATACTCCCTCTTTAATCTCATGTTGTTTTTTTAATGCAAAAACATGATGCAAATCATCTGATGTAGTGAGTCTAATCATATAAATGCAACGTGAGATGAACAATGACATCATGTCTTTTTCCACTGTGAGATTATTTAAGAAAAGTTTAAAAAAAACATTTTATCGTACAATCGCAAATGTCACGAAATTGATCTTTAAATCTGTACATTATGTTGCAAAATAATGTTTTTGCAATATTTTGACATGAAATTACATCAGTTGTAAAACTGAAAATTTTGCATAATTTCAACTTTTTTCTAAAATCACATCAATTTTTGGTACTTCAAGTATAGTCCTTCCCGTCGCTGTTGTCATCGTAGACCACCTTGGTTTGAGCCCACCCCACTAGCACCAGACGATCATGAACTGCTCTTATTTCCAGAGTATTCTAAAGGCAAATAAGAGGCCATCAGTCAGCTGAAGCTTAGTTGAACCCGGATGATGCAACAGGACAAGTTGTTAGTGTGCCAAAGAAAATCTACATTCAAATGGCTAGAAAAAAAAAATCAAGGTTTTGGAATGACCTTGTGAAATAATGGACCTTGACTTTAACTGAAGTGTTGTGGCAGGAACTTAAGAGAGCTGTTCATACGTTAATGCTCAACAGCTTCATTCAACTGAAGTTTTATTGAAAAGAAGAATGGGCCAAATGTCCTCCACAATGATTGATGAAGCTGCCCTTGTTATTTGAGTGACACAAGTAAAGCATCTTCGGATAAATGCCATTAGGGGGATTTATTGATCTTGTTCCTCTTGTGAGCTATGTGTTTTCATAGGCCCAAATGCCAATAGTTTATCAGTGTTTATCTTGGAAGTTGCCCTCAGGGATCAGTAAAGTTATTCCATGTTTATGTGGTTTCCTCATGTTTATCTTTGACATTCAACTCCTCTTTGCTAAAAAAAATCTCTCATCCAAACCTGTTTTTACCTACTTCCTGCTTTCCACAGGTCCAGACAAATGCATTCACTGTGATTTTTGACGAGCACTTCTCCATCCCGATGGACCAGTCCGCTCTGGATGAGTACAGTCTGCGCTTCGCCGCTTTTGGTATCGACGCTGATGAAAGAAACATCAGCGCAGGTGTAGCAGATCTCAAGCTGTCAGACCTGGACCTGACGATCAGACCATTCAATGCCTGGCTCTACCTTCAAGATGTTAATAAGGTAAGTCTGAGTGAAAAAGGATGTGCAGTTGGTTGATGTGACAGAGGAAGACACAGAAGACCCCTGTCTTCTGCGTCTTGCTTGTCTTCCTTGTGCGAATTATATAGGCCTACATATGATGTTACAACATCTGGCTACACGGTGAAGGAGACTGTCAAATGCTCTCATGGAAATCTGAAAATATTGAAAATGATGTTTATCATCAATTTTAAAATTGTAATTTAAAATTAGAGAAAATAACTGCCTATTTTGTAGCGACTTGTGCAGTGACTCACCACTGCTCCCTGGTGGATGTGTTGCTAAACAACCATACAAATAACACAATTGATTTATGGGGAATAGTAACATTATTAATTTAGTTAGTTAATCATTTTTTTTGTATTTTGTTTTTAATGCCTTTATAAAGCACTTTCAGTTGCTTTTGCATATATACGGGAGACTATTAGTGCCACTGAAGGAAAAAACGATTTCTGAGATTAAAGTCAGAATTCTGAATTCTGACTTTTTCGTAGAATTCTGAGATTCTAATTTTCTCATCCTAACTTTATTTCCTCAGTGGCCCTAATACTCTTCCTTACATATGACATGTGTTATAATGTATAAATAAACCTGACTTGCCCCCCAGTGGATATTAAATGATACTACATGCAGGATTTGAAGGGAAAAATTCCAGATCTCGTCAGAGCTTAAAGTTCTCTGTAAAAAATATTATTATTATTATTAAAAGGATCAATGCAAAAATCCGTAGAGCTCTGGCCCCTGCTAGAGGTAATTGCATTGTGTAAACAGGTTAACCAGATATAATAGATCTGAGAGTAACTGTGTTTATGCTTTATCTCACAAACCAGCGAAAATAACAAGTAATTTTAAAAAGCTGGTACATAATTATTCCCTGGGCAGTTTGTTTTGTACTTAAAGTAACAGACCTGTATTTCCAGATTTTATTTACAGCAGGTGTGCACGATTATATTTAATAAAACAAGGAGCATAAACTAAATATTCCTCATGCTACAGCTGTTATGAAACTGTAATAAATATTGGCTTTTACCTAGTTTAATTAGGATCGGCAAATAGATTTAAACTTTATAATAATAATCTGTAACTATATTTGTATTTAATGATGCCCTTGTAGTAGTTCTGGTTAATTATTCTGAATCAAAGTCATGAATTAACAATTCAGTTTTACCAAAAAAAGAGATGGAATGTTAAATATTTTATTATGCCATTATATTAAACTGAAATCCATTTACCTGTGACATCCCCATTACACAATCTGTTTCTTGTTTTAACGACTGTAAGTACCCGTTTAGTGATTGCTTTAATTTAATAACAGTGTCTTTGAATTAAAGATGTGGAATCTGCAAGTAATTTAATATTTTTATGTCTGCCATGCTGTGTGTCGACCCCACAGGCTGTCGATGCAGTCGGGGAGATCTTGTTGTCCCTCAGCTATTTGCCAACAGCAGAGCGCCTCACTGTGGTTGTGGCCAAGTGCAAGAACCTGGTGTGGACCAACGACAAGAACACTGCAGGTCAGAGACTTTATCAGCTTGTATAAACTCATCTCTCTGTAGATGATTCACACCCTCCCACTGAGGAAGATGTTTAGTAATTAAACTGGCTCTGATTGTCAAGAGATGTGTTAAGCTGAAAACTGTGTGTGTGTTTGCATATGTGTTGGTTGAGTTTTAAAAGGCCTGAAAGCCAACTCTGGTCTCATTTCCTTCTTTCCACGACCAGATCCGTTTGTCAAAGTGTACCTCCTACAAGATGGCAGGAAGATCAGCAAGAAGAAGACTTCAACGAAAAGGGACGACACAAACCCTATCTTCAATGAAGCCATGATCTTCTCTGTGCCGTCCATCGTCCTGCAGGTGATGCTTCAGAGAGCAATAAGGCAATTAAACAAAACTGACATTTGGAAAAAATTGTTTCTTATGTGTTTAAATCATACATTTGTGTGTATGGAGTGGGTACTGCTTTCATCTAAAATCAACAAAGGAAGTGATGCACACTTCATGGTGACAAAAAGTTACAATAAATAGGAAATTAATTAATGAATGTAGTATAGCAGCGTGTAAAATGAATATTAGCATTTACAGAAGGACCAATAGATGTGGCAGGATGGTTTTAAGACAGACTTGGACTTTAAAAGCCACTTTATGTAGGAATGCCATTTGTGACTATGTGGGGGCAGTGCATCACAAGAAAATTCATGTTTTCAGCTTCCTCTAGTGGGGAAAAGTGGTATTAGAAGATGTGCCAGACTGTCCCCGCTCATGAACACAGTATTGTCAGTGGCTCGCTTGAGAGAGACAGATCTCTGTGCCCCCAGTACAGAATTTAAATTTTATTTAAATCTTTTTAGACTTTAATTTTGTGAATTGAAAATAAACACGATTGTGACCCTTTTAATGAATCTACAACCCCCAAATAATGGAGGAAACAATACAGAAAATGAATTGATAATTTAAATAAAGGAAATTCAGTGATTCTTACATTTACTTTAACCTGTATTTCTTTTGCAGACAGGTTGTGGGCAAAGCTAAGTACTCCCATGACTGAGCAGCTTACGATAACCTGAAACATTTCCTGTATAACTTTATCAATGACCGTTGTGGAGCGTCTTTCTTTGATTCTCTTTTACAATGAGGCTTCAGTTCAGTGAGGTTTTTGGGCATTTTCTTATGCACAACAATTTACCTGGGTTCAGGTGTGGACTTTAACTAGGCCTCTCCAAAACTTTGATTCTTTTATTTTCCAGCTGTTCTGATGAGGTACAAATGATTGTCCTGTGCATGACCCCGTTTCAGCCAGGTTTTAGGTGTTGGACAGCAGCGGTGCATTGCATCAGCTGCATCCATTTACATGGACTTTGAATGGAGTGACGTCGTCCGTCGTCGAAATGAGTTGTGTCTTCTGCACGTCGGTTCCATAAAAAATTAAGACATTTTAAACTTTTGATGTACCGACACACGTGTTGACCAATCAGGTTGCGGCTTGGCAGCTAGAGCCTAGACAATGAAATCATAAGTCGGGGGGGCCGGGCTATAGTGCCTCATTTCCACCTGATTGAACCTCACATGACAGAAAAATGGAGTAAAAATTAATCAGTGTTCAGTCATCCTATTTTGACTGGGCATTGAAGTGAAAGCTTTCCAAACACACCAAGTATACTTGTTCTACCATCTTCTTTTTGTGCTGTCATGGACATTTAACACGGTCAGTGAGGCCTGAGATGTAGCTCCTTGGTGTTCTTGTTTCTCTGAGGGTTGCACAGTCTGAGCTTGTGGTAAATTTGTTCATCGAAAGACTGAATAACAATTTTCAGTCACATGACTTCATGGTTCATGGAAAATGCGGAGTTTGAAGCACGATTAAGGACTTTGGTATCAGACGACCATCACTGCTGGAAAGCAGTAGCATAAAACAGTGCTCATCCCACCATGTTTCACCAAGCACTCTACAATGCTACACTACAAACATTTACAAAATCAACTGGCCAATCCATCAATATTTACAAAGAGATATTTACATAATTCACATAAACTTCAGTTACTCTTTTCTCATGACATTGTCTTGCTGTTTTCTATTTCACCACTAGATGTCACCAAAACAAAGCATTGAATTTATGCATCAATAAAAGCATCGATAAAATTAGCAAAGTGGTTCAATTTTGGTTCAGTCTTTCATTTGAACATCACTACTTTCCACTTATTGCTCTCTGTAGACCTTTGAACTCCAAATTATTCAAAAATGGTTTTATAACCTTTTTCCAAAACAATGTTCAGCAACAGTTGTTTCTCTAAGACCATTGCTTATATCTTTCCTTCCTAGCCCTCTGTTTACATTCACCTGAATGCTCCAGACCAGCAAATTTCCAAACCACCTGCTTTCGTAGAGCCCTACACATTTGTTTTCCACCTCAAGAGCTGATGATTACTTAGTATTGCCCATTTGAATTTTCTCTCATAGCAGCACATTAAAAAAAAGAAAGTTAAAAACCTTTAATCACGTGATTTTTAAAAGCAAAAGGCAAAACAGAAGAAAAAGAGTGGGTTCCAGTGCAGGCTTTTCCAGCTTTATTGAACTACAAGTGGTGGTAGGTATCTTTTTATCCTGCACACTGGACCTTTAATGTACAAAAATGTAATCTGAGAAGATAAACCAAACAGTTTGAAATTAAATATGGATAAACGTGCTGAGGTTAAAATGGTGAAATACAAATGCTGTCGATGCACATGTATTGAACTGAACACACAACTGAGTAAGAAGGTGCTGAATCATGCTTACAGAGCTGGTTGTGTAACCACGTCGTGCTGTTTGCAGGAGCTCTCCCTGAGGGTGACGGTAGCAGAGGCCACCGACGACGGCCGGGGTGAGAATCTCGGTCACGTGATCATCGGCCCGGAGGCCAGCGGGATGGGGATCACCCACTGGAACCAGATGTTGGCCACTCTGAGGAAGCCCGTGTCCATGTGGCACCCTCTACGCAGGATCTAGTCCTTTTAGCGCACCTTCAAACCCAGACTCATTTTCAGTAAAACACTCACTTCTTCACGTTCTCTCGGACAGTTGAGTTGTTTGGTGCCACGTTAAAACCTGTTAAAAGTGTCGCTGTTAGATGGCGCTTACATTGTGACCTCCAGGGTGACGATAACACCTTCATATGAAGGGCAGGAATCTTCAGAGCTTGTATTTGATGTGAAAGTGAGTGTGTCATTGGTCCCTTAAGTAACTATAAGCTTAAATGTTGTCTTTATTATCCAGCCTCATCCTGGTTCAGGTGCACTCGGGGTGAAGCTGGTGTTTAAAAATGCTTGCGGCGACTGTAAGATGAGTCTTCTCATCTTCTCAGAGATAAAGGGATATGTCATGAGTAAAGATTTCAGTTTGGATTTTGGTTTTATTTTAAAATAAGAAATGATGCCCTCCCTCTGCATGGTGCCTACTCTGGTTGTAGCCTCTTCTAGCTGTTTAGAGAATGATGGACTGGATGGAGGGATGAGTCAAACCAGTCTTTTATAGCGCCTACTCAATCGACTTCGTAGCGGATGTAGAGCCGAGTTGAGTTGGCCCTGTTGGTTTTGCTTGTGTAATTTCTTACAGGGAGGCTAACAAGCTGTAAAGGTTTTGGTATGTTTAGTATTTATTGTGCTTTTTGAAAATATCCAGGTACTCTTATCCAGGTGAAATAATTGTATTTGTAGCAGTTGTTGCAGGGTGGCCAAATCCGACGTAACCATCATATAAAGGTGACATCATTCTATTTTTAATGCAATACTTGTTGCAGAAGCGTACTTAAAACTGTAAATAGTGCACTAAAAACATTTTCTCATTCTTAATTATGGGTAAAAATCTCACTTTACACAACATGACTACTAATAATCACCAAACTCCATCCATACAACACTAAATATGACAGATTTCACAGCTGAACATTCAACATTTATTATCAAAAACACCTCTGGGAATTTTACCTGTGGCATAAAGTGTACTAACTCCTTTATTTTTTTTAATTATTTTATGTCTGAGAAAAACACCTTGGTATCCTGAGTTGTTTTTTTGTTTTTGTTTTTAATTCAACTGGCAAAATTTTGCAGCTAAAATATTTTTCAGTTAAAATTACAAATGCGACAAGCGTCTGGAAAAATATGAAGGTGCTGTTTTATCAGTCTCAGCTTTTCTCTACAACATTGTGCAATAGTGTTGTAACTTTTGGAAGTAACTTATGTTGTAAAATATGTAACTCTTAAAACCTAATCAGCCACATGCATTGTTGCTATTTTTCTTTTCTTTTTTCTTTTTTGTGCTTGGCAGAACCTGCTGCTCTGAGAGCATTTCTCACCTCACTTTAAAAATTTATCCAAAAATAAGACTCTTGTGGTCACTTAATAGATGATATTTCCTACTGTGCCAAATAACAAAGCAATATTTCCATTCAGTCAGCATTTGCATTCGATTCAACAAATCTGTAGCCTACATTCTACCATGCATGAAGTTATTTAGCACTCGATGTGAATGTGCCTCATGAATACAGTGTATTGTGTGAATGCTGTTTCAAATAAAAAGCAATTCAACAGTAAGACTGATTAGTTGTTGATCATGTGGGGACGTTTATTTTTGGATGCCAGAAAGCAATATGTTGAAGTAAAATCAGTGTTGCTATATAGTTTACTTTAATTCACTTTATTATATTAGTAACAATTCATAACTAGATTGTCTCAAGGAACTTTACAAAGTTAAAAGCAATCAATTTTATTGTAACTGAGGTTTATTCCAGTTCCAGAACCCTTTATCAGCCTTCTGATTGGTCCCTGACTGACCAACCAGAAAAATCATTCTCTGTTGCTACATGTGGGCCGTGATATCCGGTTGGACAAAATATCCATCTCTCGAATTCACAACAATAGAAACAGTGTAGGTCTTATTTGCTTGTATCATCATTTAAATCATTGGATTTTTTTTTTTTGTTGAACTTTGTCTTACTAAAAAGGAACACTTTGGAACACACTGTAAACAATGTAGTGATGGTGCAGCATATTTTTATTCCAAAACGGGCAGAAATCCGAGCTGTACCACCAAAACAAAGTAGGCTAGGCAGCAGGCTACAACCCATAGCTACAACTGCATTTTATTTTTCTTAAAATGGTTAAATGGTGTGCTTGGGGCACTTGTGACACTTGCTGAGATATTTGAGAGCCCCGGCTTGAAAAATGGTCACAATTAGTCTTTAAAGGTAAGTCTGTTGGTGGGAGGCTGCCAGCATCAGCTGCTTACTCTGCCATGCTGTTAACTAAACTA
>JBAMYA010000021.1:1666124-1683472 GCA_037176975.1 Arrhamphus sclerolepis | reverse complement strand
CCCCCCCCCCCCCCCCCCCCCCCCCCCCCCCCCCCCCCCCCCCCCCCCCCCCCCCCCCCCCCCCCCCCCAAAAAACATCATACTTACTGTGAAACATGGAGACGTAGCTCAGTTATATTTTGAAGCTACTTTTCTCGGTCTGACACGGGGCCTGAATCGTGGAAACTTACGCACTCATATCAGGAAGCTCAAACATAATGACCCAAAGCACACAGATGAACCTACCAAGAGCTTTTTAAAAGATTTTCTTAAGTTTTTCCTCCTTGATTTTTTGCTGGCAAGATTCTGTTGAGTCAGACATTTAGAAACAATGATTGTCTTCCTCTGTAGCTGGGGAGTCTGGCTCAGCAGACACGGTCCGAGACCCCAGGGGCTTTGCCGTCAAGTTTTACACTGAAGAGGGCAACTGGGACCTGACGGGCAACAACACCCCCATTTTCTTCATCAAGGACGCTCTGCTGGCGAGTTCAGATCAAGTAGAAATGTGCAAAAATGGCTTCTGATATTTTCATGAAAACTGATCTAACTGTGCATTTTTACTGCCTGCAGTTTCCGTCCTTCGTCCATTCCCAGAAGCGCAACCCTCAAACCCACATGAAGGACCCTGACATGGTGTGGGACTTCTGGAGTCTGAGGCCTGAGAGTCTGCATCAGGTATCTGCATTTTGCTTGAATAAATAAACATCATCTCAGGTTGTATTGCGCCTTTGTTTGCAGTAATAATTTGCTGACCTGCATCAGAGACCTGGCAGGCTTTAATGTCGCTCTTGTGTCTCCCGTGCAGGTGTCTTTCCTGTTCAGTGATCGAGGTTTGCCTGATGGCTACCGTCACATGAACGGCTACGGCTCGCACACCTTCAAACTGGTCAACGCTGACGGTGAACGTGTCTACTGCAAGTTCCACTACAAGGTGTGTTTAAGTTCAGATGAATCATCTGTTTTACTGCACGTTTTCATGTATTGAAATAGCTGATAGATGTTTGGAAACTCTCCAGAGGACCATTTTAGACATTTCTCTGCTTGTCATAAAGGCCCTAGATTTTTCATGAACTATTCTTTTTCCTCTAGACTGATCAAGGAATAAAGAATCTTTCAGTGGAGGAGGCAGAGCACATGGCATCCACCAATCCAGATTATGCCATTGGAGATCTGTTCAATGCAATTGCTAATGGAAACTTCCCATCCTGGACCTTTTACATCCAGGTCATGACCTTTGAGCAGGCTGAGAAGTTCCAGTTCAACCCATTCGATCTCACTAAGGTAAGAAGCAATCGAAAGGGGGGCTGCAACGACATGTCGATGCAATCCATTATAATTACGGAAATACATAGACTTCCATAGAATGCGTTGTACATGCACTGAATGAGACTTCAGCCTCCAAAAACCAGATTTGCGCATCTCAGGTTTTGGAACCTGCACGTGCAGCACATCTGCATCTCCAAAGAAAACATCCTGTGGCTCCCTAACCTCAAAGCGGCGAAACTAATCTCTAAAACTTTCCTTTCGGCTGCTCCCTGTTGGAGGTCGCCACAGCAGAGTGATCCATCATTAGTCTGGCACATGTTTTACGCCGAATGTCCTTCCTGATGCAACTGGGATTCAAACCCAGCAGGTTTTTTGTTTGTTTCATATATGGAAATTGTAAAAAATAAATGCTGCTCTTCTCTGTTTTTTTTTTCTTTTTTTTCCAGTTTTGTTTGCGCAGTATTTATGTTGAAATTATTAACTTTCTGTATAAAGTGATGTCTTACATTGTGTCCTAAAATGCCCTTTTTGGACTGTGAATAGGTTATGTTAGATTTATGGAGATTGTTCTGTCTAAACCAAATGATGACACTTTTTCTTTATTTAATGTTTGAATTAACTTCTTTTCACATTTAAAAGGAAAAAAATTGAGATTAGTAAAATGTATAATCATTTCTTGGCATTTAACAGTGATAAATCGAAAAGTTGAAAAAAAAAAATCAATAGATTAATCGTTTCCTGTAATAATGGTGAATGTTACTTTCTGTGGTCCAGGTGTGGTCACATAAAGAATACCCCTTGATTCCTGTTGGCAAAATGGTCCTCAACAGGAACCCAGTCAACTACTTTGCAGAAGTGGAGCAGCTGGCCTTTGACCCCAGCAACATGCCACCAGGCATTGAGCCCAGCCCTGACAAGATGCTGCAGGTAATGCAGCATTAGATTTGACGCTTCTTACCTTAGATTGAGTTGAAAAAGAAATATACAATCAGGTTCTGTGACTGAGGCACAGCCTGCTGCTAATATTGTGTGTGTTTTCGCTGAAGTAACTCTCCCATGTCTCCTAGGGCCGCCTCTTCTCCTACCCTGATACTCATCGGCACCGGCTGGGAGCCAACTACCTGCAGCTCCCCGTCAACTGTCCATTCAGGGCCCGAGTGGCCAACTATCAACGCGATGGTCCAATGTGCATGTTTGACAACCAAGGTAAGTCACAGAACTCTGGGCCGTGACGTTGGAATTCCCAGAATGCAAGAATGTAATAATGCCATATTGGCAGTAAAGCTTAAGTGGCTGTTTCTGTGCAGATGAACAGTAATAACGGTCACAGATAGCTGTTGTGCACCGAGATGCCAGAATATTAGAAAAAGGGGAAGAGAGAGAGCTTTGAATCAGATATCCACTCTTTTCACTGATTGCTCACTGGGTCTTATGAATAAAAGAATTAGGGGCCTAAAATTGTTTGTTTCATACATTAACCACAGAACCTTTAGAATCAATGTTGGGGCCTACTCCCCAGCATCAGCCAGGAATGCCTCAAGGGTCAGTCTTGGGACCGCTGCTGATTTCTCTGTACATGCTTCCTCCAGGTCAGATATTTCAGAAATATAAAATCTCATTTCATTGCTATGCTGCTGATTTACAGCTGTACATACCGCTGTCTCCAGGTAGGTGGTGCTCTATAACTGGGTTAAATGACTGCATCTCAGATATAAAGAACTGGATGGCGCACAGTTTCTTACAATTACAGGAGAGCAAAACTGAGGTGTTTTTTGTTTTTTTTTGTCCCCCTAAGCAGCTGAACTCTTGAGGGTAAACCTGGGTCCTTTAACTGTTTTTATCAAAACACAGGTTAAAAATCTTGGAGTGTTTTTCAACACTGAGTCCACTGTATGTTGTCAGCATGCTATGCCCATATACTCAGTCAGACCTTAGGGGTCGTGTTTCACAGGCACTTTTGAAGATACCCCGGTCCTGCCAGACACAGGGAGGTGACCGTGCCTCCAGTGTTCTTGGTCCAGGGCTATGGAGGAGTTTACCAATTGATTTGAGATCTGCTACATCTGTGACTGGTTTGAAATCATTTCTTAAAACTCACTTGTTCCACCTTGCTTTCTCCAGCCACTGATTCATGTTGCAGGTCATACTATGTTTTCTGTGGATTGTGGGCTCAGACATGCTTTGTTGCTATCTTTGTCTTTGGATATTTTTTGCAGCTCTTGCTGAAACTCACTGTTTTTGTTTTTTTTTTTGTTGTTGTTTTTAATTTATTTTTATATTTATTTGTATTGTTTTTAAATACTGTGAAGCACTTTGGATGTAAATGTGCTATATAAATAATTTTTACTTACTTGCTTGCTTTACTATTCACACAATAGACAGTTTAATTTATCTGGTGAAAATCCACAATGATATTTGTTTCAAACATGTCAATTACATTAGCCTCTACTTGTGCCTTTCTTTAGCGCTTTTGTTAATTAAATGAATGACGTGCCACTTACCCTTCCAGTAACGATAAAATAATCCTTTGCTGAAAGAGTCCAAAGCTGAATATTGTTCATAAATCCAGGGCACACTGTCCATTTATACCCCTCAAGGCTTTTGTAATTTTTTTTAGAGAACCTCCAGGATGCAGGAAAGTTGATCAAATAGTTGTATCTGTTGGGATATTGAACATCTGGCAGCTCTGTTGAAGTTTCAGTGCTTTCAAAAAGTCCTCCTGGAGCATTGTTAGGGTCAGTAGTATTGAGTCCTTCTATTTTAGCAACATAGTTTTCAATATCCTTGGGTTGAAATGCACAGTAAATTCAGATGCTCAGAAATTCATAATTATGACGTGATTTATGACTTGCACGAGCTTTTCTCTTTCCTGCCACAGTGGTGCTGTAAACAAAACAGGTCATGTGGGGTCCAGAGCTCTATAGTTCACCTCTGGAATTCAAGTTCAGTTTACAGTTATGCATCATTCATTGTTTTTGTTTTTGTAAACCCTCGTGACTTATCTATCAATCATATCACGAAGAACAAAAACAACACAATTGCTGATTTATGTTGGCATTTGACCTTGACTGGTTGTATCTCATGCTCTCATTTGTTTTGCATGTTACAATTAGATGGCGCTGCTTCATTTTGGTTTCCAATCTTTAATTTGTTTTTGTTCTCTATTAGCTTAAAAGAGGCATGACAGAACAATGGCAGTCACATTTTGTTTGGTTCCAATAATCAGCACAATCAGATGTACAAAGCTCTTCCATCCAGCCCAGCAGAGTTTTAGCTCCAGAGTAGCAGCAGGTTTCCTGGGTCTGAACCTGTGTTGGAACTGTTTTTAAAGGCAAACTTTAATCTGCATCCGTCATCTTTGTTTTAATCCCTCTGTGCCTGTGCAGTACAAAGTATCGGCCAGCAGATGTCGCCATATCATTAACTGCAGTTTATTGTTTTTCACATGCAGCATCTCAAAAATCTAACATTTAGATCACTAATCTTAAAACTTGTCAGTGAAAACATTTGTTTTTTTTTTAATTCAAGTATGGTACCAAACCAAATATTTTTTTCGTTCTTTTCCTCTCCAACTCTCTGGTGTTGGTTGCAGAATTCATCCCTCAGCAGTATTTTCTTTTCTTCCTCTCTGCTCATCAGTGTTTGGTCTGTCTGGCCTCTAGGTGGAGCTCCAAACTACTATCCGAACAGCTTCAGTGCCCCTGACACCCAGCCTCGGTTTGTGGAGTCCAAGTTCAAAGTGTCTCCAGACGTGGCTCGCTACAACAGTGAGGATGAAGATAATGTCACACAGGTAATAAAGATCCAGCAGGCTTTAGCGGTGTTCGTCTTCTTCACTCCAGTGACCATGTCATTTTTGCTCTAAGTAGATGATAAATGTGCAAGTGTTTGACTTTCACATCACTCAACTGTTCTCTGAACAAGACAGAACATCTAAAGTTTGTTGTTCTCTGCGTTAGTCTGATACAGACTTAAGCCTTTCTGTGAATTATTAACTAGCTCACAAAGTTCCTGTTAAATTTTCTAAAAACCTTGTTCAAATATGTTGAACAGGATGATAACTTCAGTCAATTTCCTTCTAATCTCATGTTTATTTTAAAGGAATATTGGTTAAAAAGCAAATGTTTTCAACAGTATTATTATTTAGTTAATTTCTCTGACATCAGTGAGCCATAAAGTAGCAGCTTCAACCTCAGTCTTTATTGTTGCAGTCTTATCTTTTTGTTTCAGTGAGAGCACCATCTGTACCCAGCTAACAAAACATAAAATGAAGGATTTTTATTCATAATGTCATCAATAAAATGCAGCTCCCCGACACCATCAGCATTCATGCAGCCCCACATAAGGACACTACCACTACATCAGGTGTCATATTCGGGCCCTGGCCCTCTAGGTGGGCTTTTTTTTGTGCCTGGGTTTTGGGAGAAAGTTCCTTTGTGGACGGCATCCATGTATGCCATTCCTCTGCAGTGTACGTCGTATTGTGTCACAGGAAATAGTCACTTCAGTTTGGGTTTCTACCTCTTTAGATAACTACAGTAAACTTGCATGCTGATTTTCTTCAACCCTTCTTTCTTTCTTTTTTTTCCCCCTTTTTTATGTCATGTTTTGTAGCTATACAGTTTACTGGAGTACCAATCCAATACTCACATTAATTACAGTATTGTCTAAATCATTATTTCAACGCTGAATGCTGATGTGCGATATAAATTGCTACTTTATGCAAATGGGTCAAATGACAGATTGTAACTCAGTGTCACACAAATGATGTAACTAGCACTTTTATTTAGTCTTTAAGCTCCCAGGTTTTATTTTCCTGTTCAAACAACCTCAGTAACAAGCATTTAGCATATATATGTGTGTACACACACACACATACATATATATGTGTGTGTGTGTTAGTATGTGACAGAGCTGTGCATTAATGTTTTATCATTCTTACTTAGTACACTCTGAAATTTTGACCTCATTAACTCACAAACCTATGAGAAAGAAAAAAAAACACAGATACACCATATGTAAAACATTTTCTTTCAGGGACCTAGTGAAATTGGATTTTTGAAAATGAAATGCTCTTAATCTCAATATTATCCTCAGCATCTGGATCTTGCGGAGACGATGCAGCCATGTTTCACACCGAATCAGCTCATCCTGTTAGCATGTGAAGACCCCAGTTGTGTTGTTGCCGCTGAAACTCACCTTCCTGCTAGTTTCTCTGAGCAGGAAGTGAGGGGGCTGACTTTAACCTCAGAGTACAAACCGCACTGCTTTTCAGATTTTTTTTTTTTTTTTGGGTGGGGGGGTTGTTAAGCTGAAGGTAAAGATTAAATATGGTGAAGTATTTAAAAATGCATAGAGAACATTAGATAAAAGTGATTTATCACAGGATTATAGTGGCATGCCACTTTTTGTGTGCATGTGTGTGTCTGTGGCACCTCCTGATTGGTGGACCGCTGATGAGACTGACACCAACCGGCCTCTGCAGCTCCAGCAGGTGAAGGGCATCCTGCAGTCAGGTCCTGCTGCAGGGCAAACTGGAAGCTGTGGCAGACACACACACACACACAGAAGGGAGGCCCAGAACACGGCAGCAGCTGTAACAATGACTGTTTGAATACCATCAGGTGGTCACCCCTCGTATATTTTGATTGCAGGTTCGTTCCTTCTACACCAAAGTGCTGAATGAGGAGGAACGCCAGAGGCTTTGTCAGAATATGGCAGGTTCTCTGAAGGGAGCCCAGGTCTTCATCCAGAAGCGCACGGTGAGTCCTGATGATGTTACACCCCCTCATGCTCTGAATGTCAGTCATGGTATTCTTAATGCAAAGAGCGAAGGTTCTGCTGGAATGATTATCACACAAACTTGTCCTGATGCACGCTGCATTCCACCCATTTTCGCCCGTTTCTCCACAGTAATTCTTCCTGAATAGAAGATAAATGCACAAGTGATTGCTTGGTGGTTTTGAGTTGGATGAAACGTCTTCTTTTTTTTGGGGGGGGGGGTTGCAAGAGTGAGTTGTTTACATCTTTTTAAAGCAGCTACATGTATGCATGCATGCATGCATTTAAGCCACATTTAAGTGGCTTTGGAACAAACTGAGAGTGAAATGTTACGTAAAGCCAGCTTGTGGGTTTGTTGCACACTTGTTGTTCGTTGTACGTCAGCAAAGTGCGTCATGTATAACTATAATTTTTTTGTGTGTGTGCTCCACTTCATTGTTTTGTGGAACGAGTCAACATCACAGGGTCACCCAGAAACAATCATTTAATCTCATATCACAACTTCAGACAATTTAGATGACAAACACAACCTGAGAGGAAGCCTGAAAACCTCAAGAAAACCCTCACAGACACATGAAGAACATTCGCTGCAAAAGCTAGAATGCAAGAAATAAACGCAGATGTTTTGGTGAAATGACTCCATGATATAGTGAATTTATCTGTGCATGTACCAACATACTCTTAGTTGACAGGAAATCTTGTTTCCAGTTTAGATTTAGTCGGTGTTAAAGTACAAAAACAAAACTGAATTTTAGACCAACTACGACTTGGTAACAAGTGAAACGCGCTGAAAATGAGCAAATAATTCTTAATTCTAGGTCCCTGGGGGGAAATGTGAAGACCAAGAAAATGAATAGATGGATCAAAGTACTATGAGATTTCACAAAAAATTGTAAAATTTTGTAGAATTGCACAATTTCTGTTGTTAAAATCATGAATTTCGTTTGTAAAATTGTGTCTAAAAAAAAAAAAAAGGTAAAATTATGAACTATGAAAATTTTTTTTTGTTAAATTGCACATTTTTCAAGATTTGTTTAAAAAAAAAAGAAAACAACTATGTCATAAAATCACAAATTTCCTCAAAAAGAAATCATGACTTCTTGTTTAAACTTGCAACTTTCCATCGTAAAAGTGTACATTTTTAGTGTGTGTTTTATATTTATATTATATTCATTATATATTTAAGAGTATAACATGGACTGAATGAATAAATTATATTTAAAACTAGATGAGTCTCATATTTCCAGATCTAAGATTTCAAACCTGTGACCCGAACTCAGAAGTGATGAATGTTGAAACATGGTTTGTGCAAGAACTGCAGCCATCTGTCACTGGAAGCATAAAATGATTTACCTGTTTTTCACTAACTTCAGCTTTCTTTTTATCCACTTCTTGCAGGTGGAGAACTTGAAGGCGGTTCATCCAGATTATGGAAACCGTGTTCAGACCTTCCTCGACAAGTTCAACGCAGAGGCCAAGAAGGTAAACTACATAAACTCCAGTATATTACTGCATCTCACTGGGATGCCATGAAGATGAATCTGCTCAGAGTGAAGCATATTAAGTGTTTAGATAGATGGATAGAACTTTATTAATCCCCGAAGGGAAATTAAAGAGTAATTGTTATTAAATTGTTGCTGTGTCGGAGAGGGCTCTTGGTGTCTGCGAAGTGACTGAGTTGGCGAAGCATAAACCAGGCTTCAATATCATTGTGTGATGATAGCAGCACAGTACTTTTTTTTTTTTTATTAAACTCCTTTTGGTTTTCCAGTTGAGTATTGCAAACTGTTCCTAAACAGGAGTTTTTAAGGACATGGGCCGGTTTTCAAGCTCCGGTGGTTTCTTGTTAGAGGTAGCCATGCCGTAAACAGGCTGCGCGTGCAGCTGCAGGTGGAATATCAGAGTGGCGGCTCTGCGGAGTATAAACACACACAACTTCCAGAAACTTACCCGTGCACAGCGGTATACCGAAACGAAAAGTTTGGTTCAAATAACAATTTTTTTACACCCCTAATTAATAGATAAATAAATATTAATGTGTTTGTATAAATATATTTGTGTGTGTACATGTATATTTTATTATTTTTATATCTATTTGTTTAAATAAAAGAAATTGAGACATTTGTCCAAAAATCATTAATTTTTCTTGGAAAATTGCACAGTTAAAAAGATTGACCCTTTTGTTGTTGTTGTTTTAAAGTTTGTCACCACAAATTTCATAAATATGTGACTTTTTAACTTAAAATTACTTTTGTGTCATAAAATATCAATAGCTAATTTTCTGTTATGGCAGCTTTTTATTCTAAAACCAAATTTGTTAAAAGAAAATTCAAAGAAAATGTTATCATACATACATATATATTTAATTTTCTTGTGAAATGGTAAATGAGGTGGTGGCCTGGTTGGACCCAGGGGTCTTGAGTTTGACAGGTGTGCTGCAGCACATAATTTAATGTCTCCTCACAGAGTTTGTAAATGATGCCAGTACTTTATAACTGCAGCAGCTGCAATATGCTTCTTTTAAAAAATGGCCAATGTCATGTCTCTGTCTGTCTCAGGACACGAGCGTGCGTGTCTACAGCCGCCCGGGAGCCTCAGCCGTCGCCGCTTCCTCTAAGATGTGATGCCTTAAACCTCCAGCCAGCTCGTCTTTCTGAGAGCGGACGCTCACTGTCATGACTGCTGCTACCAGGAACAAGATCAGACTGAACCTGCCAGTTACCGTCGCTCATGAAATGGTCTTCATGTTGCTGTTAGATTGTTTCTACATCAGTCATTCCACACAGTTAATTTTCCTCACATAGTAGAGTAAAATTCAAGAGAATCATTATCTGCAATAAATTCATTTAAGGTAATTTATCTGTCAAACTGTAGTTTTGTTTGTTTGTGTTTTTTTTTTTATATAAACCATTATATTTTCTTTAAAACTACTTGACTTTAACAGCCTAATGCCTTTTTAAAATGAAAATTTGTTTACCTTTTGATTTTACTGAGACTGACTTGCTTATTGTGTACACTATGATAATGAAGTACTTTTTTTGTAATACATCCAAAAAAACCTATCAAACCAAGATGTAAACATGCGTTCATGCTTGCCTTGAATGTATAGAACAAAGGTTTCTGATGGCTGCTCTCATTTTTAATCGGTGGTTTGGGGGTTTTGTTTTTCCGGTTTGTCGGGGAAAACAAACAAAGCCTTTGTGGGTTTTTTAAAAGCAGAACTTCTCTTTCAGTGTCTGCAACGAGCAGTTTTGATTTCTATTACGCACGTTTGGCTGAATTAGTCCATGAAATGCTGATCATAGAGCCAAAATTGTTAAACTGCATTTCAGTTTGTCTTCAGTAATCAGTTATGAATTGTTCTGTTGCTATAATGTTAATTTATTTTAAACATAATTGTGCTCACTTGAAAAACATTGGACATCATTGTAGAAACAGTCATGCAGCTTTATTCAGAAATACCAAAATACAACCAACTGGGAACATTGAAAAGACTGGAATTTTCTACAAGAACATTTAGAGGAACTTTCTTTCAAGGTTATCTATGGTTTTTGTAAATCTACCATTACGATGTTGGAAGTATTGTGTTGGAGTGAGTTCCAGCGATGTAGGAAGAGGTTCATGTCGCTGCATCTGTAGTAACCGTTTCTGATGAGTGAGTTTACTTACAGACTGTAAACCTTTAAAATCAACTGCATTGGTGTTTACTAACATACTGATCTGAATGTTGATGAGTCTGAATGTAAATTTCTGTAAAGTTAATTCAACTTGAAACTGATATCCTGACACAAATGAGTTGTGTATTTAGTACCTGTCAAAGAATTTGTGATCAAATATATTGTGTGTCTCAATTCCTTTAGGATTTTTGTGTTTTTACCTCAGACCTGTACTTTCATGGATCTTTGAGTACATCAGACTGATGTCCTCAGATGCACGAGGACGCATCTTCAGCAATGTTCCTGAAGTCACCTGGTGTTCAGGGTCTTCAAAAATAGGGTTCTGCATAAATAGGTAAAGATGTAATTTTTCTGAGACAAGATTTTCCCATTTGTATTTGATATGCTTTTATTTCAGTTGATATAGAAAAAATATAACTCTTGAGACATATCCTTAACTTTGTTTCAAAACAGAATCATTGAGACCAACCTCTCAGAACATGGACCAAGTTATAACTGGCCCCAAACTTGAGTCTTATTATACCTGATAACCACTAGGTGATTATAATATCTAAGTAAGACTGATAAAAAGACCTAAAAAATTATTGGCAATGACTGGATTTCAGCAAATTGTAATCAACATTGCATGCAAAGGGTCATGTGTTTAACTTGTGTAGATTCAATGGAGGAATGACAGTGATTGATGGTCACATGTTATAGTTTTTAGGAACAAAGAACAGAACACTTTAGATATTAAGGTCACAGGCTTCAAATGGTCTCTGTACAAATCTATGGGTTACGTGACTGGATAGTTTGTCCAGTATTATAGAGTCGATGGCTGGAAGTCAGAAGGTGATGACATCATACCTGAACTGACATTGTTAGCACTAGATTTACAACAATGCTGTGGTGGTGGTGTTCAGCTCGCAATGCGCTTGCCAGGGAGAACAGTACTTTGTGTATGTCTGACCTAATGTGTATTGTGGTGACCCAGGAGGAATGGGGTAAGCACCCCTGACTACACAAGAGCAAACACTGCATCTGTGTTCAAAGAAGGTAGAGAGGCCGTTTATTTGAAATGTAAAAGAGGATCTCAGGATGAACAACAGCCTGAGGGGACAAAGGAGGGGAGAAAATTAGTGGATTATTTTGAAAAGCAAGACCTGCTTCTACAGCCACCACATTATGAACAAATAAAAAGCCCTCTCTGTCTCGTCTGGCTCCCTTTTATCTCCTCCAGCTGATCAGGTCATGATTCCCTGCAGCTGGGTGGGAGTGCCTTCTCTGTCCTGATGGGTCTGTGCGCTGCTGCTGCTGAGGGCCTTTAACTCTCCCTGGTGGTGGCTTCTTCACCCGTCTCACTCCAGGGTCACCACAGTATGAAGTAGGACAGAATGTTCATCGAGTGTTCAGTTTGTTGATGTTATTGATGGTATTTAATGTATTTTTGCTGCAGACGAACTCGGACTGTTTCACAACTCAAAGGTTTAGATGGGATCTGACGTGGAATCCCCACTTGTGCTGCTGTCTCGTCCACTTTTCTACATGTGCTCATCCAGGGATGTGTATTGGGGGTTCAGCCCCCACTTCTCATTGCCAAGTTGCCAAGCGCTGGAACGTGTAGTCTTGTAAAACTTGAAGTCGTCATTCTTCAACACTGACTATTCATTCCAATTTTATTTACATAGCGTCTAATACAACACAACATGTTTCTGAATGCTTCACAGAATGGCAGAGTGTGACCCCCGAGCACATGGGAAGAAAAATCAATAAACGTGGTAGTCAGAGGGTTCATGGTCATATCAATGACGGCAAGGTAACTATTATTTATTGATTTATTTCATGTCATAGTGTCCACTTTGTTATTGCCTTCTACAAGACTTTTTTTTTTTGTTTTTGTTTGTTCAAATGCAACTTTGCAAATATGGCTCGTGCTTTATGTTGATGATATTTCAGACATGGTTGCACTAGTTTGCATTGAGTTGGAATTCAGAGGGGCATCTTTTGACTAACATCTTTTTTTGGGCATGTCTTCTGGTTTTTGTGGTCACAGATATTGCCGTAAAGTCTGATAAAAAGGAAATCAACCCTGTGACATGCTAGTTTCTGCGCAATCCTCTGATTGTAAACCGCCACAGAGCAATGAATCCTCCTTACCCAACAGAGACTGTTCCTTTGCAGGAGAGGAGGAATAACATGGTCACTGGACAGCAGCTAGACGGTGCAACAGTGGTCCAGTACACCACTGTCAACATGGTCACTGATCCCCCAAAGGACCATACCATCTGGTCCCTCTGGTCCTTTGTCTATGGAAACATCTGTTGCCTCGGACTGGTGGCTCTCATCTTCTCTGTCAAGGTAAGTTTCTTCTCTTTTTTAAAAGAAGACATTTTTCACTTCAGGTGTAACGTTGACTGAGAATAATCGAACCAGCCAACATTTGTATCTGGGGTCCATCTGGGATATAAATGAGCTGAAAAATGCAGCGCCCTTCAGGATCCTCCACTGCAAAAATATCAAACTATCAGCCCATGGGCTGGATCCAGTCCACTGCATCATTTTATGTGGTCTCCCATGAGATCTTAAAGGACAAAAACAAACAAAATACAAAAAGTGCAATATTAAAAAGTAGTTAAAAAGTCACAATTTTACATTAAAAAGTTAGATTTTTACAATCGAAACATACAATTCTTCAAAAGTCCTGATTTACATGTAAAAAAAAATTGGATTTCTTTTTTTTTTAAATGAGTAAAGTACTTTTTATGACAAAGTTGTGATATTGCCAAATCTGTAAAAAGGAAAACAAATATTTTTTTCAGGACATAAAGTAAAGATTTTAAATTTAAAAGTTTAAGTTTTGTACTAAGTTAAAAGGTTATGATTTTTGAAAAATTTGTGATTTTACGATTAAACATTTGAGTTAAAGTTGTACAAGATTTCCAAGTGACAACATTCAGGCACAATTAAATGGAAAAAAAAAGGAAAAGAAAAAAAATCAAATTTTTAAAACTTCTGATTTTTTTGGAACAAAGATTTTTTTTTTTTTTTTTTTTTTTTGTTTCTTTCTCTGTATGTGTGTGTGTGTGTGTGTGTGTGTGTGTGTGTGTGTGTGTGTAATATACCAGTGGCGATTTGTCACAGACAGTATCAGTTGGGCAAAACCTTGTGAAGACTTACAGAAATAGTTTGACCTCTGTCATTGCCAACAAAGGGTATATAATAAACTATTGATGAACTTTTGTTATTGACCAAATATTTATTTTCCACCATGACTTGCAAATAAATTCTTTAAAAATCAGACAATATGATTTTCTGGATTTTTTTCCCCCTCATTTTGTCTCTCATGGTAGTCATTTGTCTCTCACATATATGTGTGTGTGTGTGTGTGTGTGTGACAGACAGAGAGCTGCTGAGCTGAACTCTTTTACCTTAATTTGCTGAAACTTTCAAGTTCCCAAATGGAATATTCCACCAAGCACCTGTGATGCATTGCACCCCTGCAGGCCTGAAGAGTAACTTTTTTTTTTTCGTCCTGCTTTAGAAGAGGAAGGCATCCTGAATTGTTTGGGATTCATAACTTCCAGACCACTGTGCACCAGGGATCTGTGACACACACAGTTGTACTTATTAAACCAATTAGATCGTGCTCACATCAGTCATCATTGTGTAGAGGTGTTGTTTTACTCTTACATCTGTATGAGCATCACTTTTGCTTATACCACTTTTATTCTTCTCAAAAAGAAAACTTCGATTGTTCCTTTTTCTATTCATGAGGAAAATATTTTTTATTGAGCTAAACTCTCTTTGGACCTCTTGAACAGCAGGGAAATATATGTCCACTTATTTATTTGGCTCATCCAGATCTTCATAGATGAATTAAGTTGCCTTTGCTTCAGATGAGTGTTTCATTTTCTCTTTGCTGAACTTTCTGTTCCACAATAAACCATGATCGTTCTCAGATCTTGGTCTTTGTTTGATGTGATTAAAAAGGTAAATTTCTGCTCATTGTAATAGATGTGCTCCTCCATGACAACGCAGAAAAAAAAACAAATGATCAAAATGTGAGCTCAGTGAAACAGTATTTCAATATTGTCCCTATAACTATACAGCCCCGCTTCCAAAGAGAAAGTCGGGACACAAACAAAATGCAATCATCTGAAAATATCATGAACCCAGTTTATTCCTGAATGAACTTAAACTGAAACATTTTACCCGTTTGCCAAAATGAAGCTTCCAAAATGTTTGCTGGTTTTGATTTTGATGGTAGAAACACATCCCAAAAAAGTAGCACGGATGAAAAAGGAGGCGAAACAGGGATGAAACAGGGAGGCGTCCTCGCTGCACCATAGAGAAGGCTTGCTTTAAATATGGTGGGTGTGAAGGAGTTGCCCTCAAGACGCATCAGTGACATCACTCTCTGGCCAATCAGTGCCCTGCATCCTGGTGACATTGCATTTTCAGCCTGACTCAGCTCGGTTAGAATCCCAGCCAAGTAGGCACGACAAAAGGAGGTACTAGCTGGTACTATGACCTAGTGGAAAACCTTTAAAGCAGAAGGAGCAGAGTAGTACTAGAGTAGTGGGGAAGGGCCATAACTGTCTGAAAGGTTGAGTTTCAGTCGCTGGTTCCACGATGTGATTGGTTATGAAACTGCCTCGGAAGGAGCAGGCAGCATCCGAAAGGATGGGAGGTGAAATGTCTTCAAGATCTAAGAGGTCCAGCTGCCTTTACTCTAGCCCTTAGGAAAATCCAAGTACTGTACTCTTTTGTCTTACTGTTAAAGGTGAGTGAGTAACTGATTATCCTCCGTCCTCTGAGATCTTGGAGGTTCACGTAACCAGAAAACCCAACGTATATATTACCAGTAAGTACCAGGAAGATTTGTGGGCATCACACTTTAAATGCAACTTTTGGGAAATTCAGAATCCCAACTTCAACCTTCCAGCTAAGTTCAGGGAGTATCTATATTATTCTTTGTAGCAAAATAGTTGTTTCTTGAAATCACAATTAATAAGATTGTTGTCTCAAATGTTAAATCAAAGGTCCACAGATGAAGAGACACTTGATTTTCATTTGAGACCCTTCATGCGCTACGTCAGGCAAGCAAATTCAAATATCTGATTAAACTCCTTTGTTCATCAAATTTGAATATTAATACACTGATTGTTCTTCCAGGTGTTCTTCCAACTGAAAGAAATCATTAAATACAGAATTTTCAAGAGACCCACAAACAAAGGACTGATATACATAAACTACAATACTGAATTTATATAAAGTATAAAAAAAAATATGTAGTGTGAAGAAAAATCTGTAGTGGTTTGGTGTATGGTCTACAGTCTTCTTTGAATTATCAAAAGTGGGGAAAAAAATCATTTCAAGCCAGAAAGCAAAACTGACTAACTGATCCTCAACCAGCAGAGAGTCCAGTGATAGCAGTTACAGTGAATGGTTGCAAAGCAGGACAGTGAATATGATCACGTTCATGGTTACATGATCTATATCCTGTGATGGTTTTTAAGATTGCTTGTGCCATGCTATGAAAATTCCTGTAAATGGGATGAAAAAGGAGATGAATATCAGGATGTATAATAGTACAAAACTATACTGTGTCCAGAAAGTAATCACAGAGCTTCACTTTGTCGGCATTTTGTTATGTTACAGCCTTGATCCAAGATAGATTCTTCTTCAAAACTCTACACAAAATGACATAACATGAAAATGTTTTTTTTTTTTTTTGTAAATGTATTAAAAATAATAAAAAAAATAAGAAATCACTTGTGCATAAGTATTCAGCCTTTATTCAACACTTTGTTGATGCACCTTTGGCAGCATTTACAGCCTCAAGTCTTCTTGAAGATGATCCACCAGCTTGGCACGTGTCTTTGGGTAGGTTCTCCCGTTCCTCTTTGCAGAACCTCTCAAGCTCCATCGGGTTGGATGGGAAGCATCAGTGCACAGTCATGTTCAGATCTTTCCAGAGATGTTCAATCAGATTCCAGTCTGGGCTCTGGCTGGGCCACTCAAGGACATTCACAGAGTTATCCTGAAGCCCCTCCTTTGATATCATGGCTGATATCTTGGGATCATTGTCCTGCTGAAAGATGAACCATCACCCCAGTCTGAGGTCCAGAGTGCTCTGGAGCAGGTTTTCATCCAGGACGTCTCTGTACATTGCTGCATTCATCTTTCCCTCTATACTGACTAGTCTCCCAGTTCCTGTTACTGAAACACATCCCCACAGTATGATGCTGCCACCACCATGCTTTACTGTAGGGATGGTTTTGGTCACCTGATGAGAAGTACCTGGTTTCCTCCAAACATGAAGTCTGGCATTCTTGCCAATCTTTGTGCATCAGACCAGAGAGTTTTATTCCTCATTATCTGAGAGTCCTTCAGGTGCCTTTTGGTAAACTCCAGGTGGGCTGCCACGTGTCTTTTACTTAGGAGTGGCTTCTGTCTGGCCACCAATGCTACCAATGGATTGACTAGCCATTGGTGGATTGCTGCAGAGATGGTTGTCCTTCTGGAAGGTTCTCTTCTCTCCACAGAGGAACCCTGGAGCTCTGACAGGGTGACCATCAGGTTCTTGTGTTAAGGGCTGGGATTTGGACCCAAGTGCAGCACAACACCCAGAAGTGATTTGAATGAGCTTTATTGATAAAGTTC
>JBAMYA010000021.1:1639756-1666024 GCA_037176975.1 Arrhamphus sclerolepis | reverse complement strand
GGAGATTATCAGTGGTCTTGTATGTCTTCCATTTTCTAATGATGCTCCCACAGTTGGTTTCTTCACACCAAGCTGCTAACCTGTTGCAGATTTAGTCTTCCCAGCCTGGTGCAGGCCAGAAATCTTGCTTGTTTGAAGGTGACCAAATACTTATTTTCCAACATGATTTGCAAATAAATTCTTTAAAAATCAGACACTGTGATACCTATGATGAAAATTACAGGCCTCTCTCCTCTTTTTAAGTGGGAGAACTTTCACAATTTGTGGCTGACTAAATACATTTTTGCCCGACTGTATAATATATTTGAGTATAAATTAGTGGATACCGAAGTTATTGTGTATCAATAACTTGGGTAAGTTTTTGATACCAAAGTTATTATTACCAAGTGTAGTTAGATGCCCCTATATATAAACACTATTTACATCATGCACCTTCATTTATCTATGCACCAAGATATATATTATTTGCAGTGTTCACCTATATACACTCTTATTCAACAGATACATTCTAAGCACTCTTATTCATAGCTATTTATATACACATGCATATATACATATACACTCATATACATAAACCTACATCTATAGGTATATATCCTTATACCTATCTCTATGTCTATGTATATGCATCCACAAATCCACATACATATATCTACATACACACACACACCCATGTTTGTATGTACAGTATGTATGCGTACATATACATGCTCATGTAATACCTGAAGATGACCTCTGAAATAAAAACAGCATCAGACTGCAGAAAAAGGGTTTAAGACACTGCTGTTTGCTAAGAACAGCTCCTGTCATCACTTTAGCTACTTGGCAGTGTCTTGACAGATAAGAATCATTCTGATCTTGATGATAATATGTCTCATTGTGCCACTGAGACCAGTTCTGGGTAGTCTGGAAGGTTCTGGAGTGGAGCTCAGCAATGTAGCTTGAAGCAGCTATCTTCACCCCCAGCTAAAGGCTCCTGGCCAGGGCTAACCACAGCAGCTTAAGCCTGCTAGCCAGGGTTAACCACAGCAGCTAAAGGCTCCTGGAAAAGGGCTAACGACAGCAGCTTAAGCCTGCTAGCCAGGGTTAACCACAGCAGCTAAACAACCACTGTTATCAAAAATGTTGATGACATTTTTATGACATCAACAATGAAAACTACAGTCTGAAAACGTCAATAAAAAATCAATAAAAGGATCAATAAAAAGATCAATTAAACGAACGATAAAAGGATCAATAACACCAACACATCTCCTGAACTCTTTGTAGGACAGCTGTTTCTTGCTGCTGTTCTGAATGTGGAACACCAGAACTGGAGCAGCTCTGGTGCTTTGGTTCTTCTGGGAGTTCAGACGAGGATATTTATATCAAACGGGTCATTGTTGAGTCCTGTCTGACTAACACCCTACCTTCCTCTGAATGACCTTCCTTCTTCTAACTAAAGACCTTTCTTCCCCTGGACTAACGACCTTCCTTTCTCTGACTAATGACCTTCTTTCCTCCGCACTAACGACCTATCTTACCCTGGACTAACGACCTTCCTTCCTCTGACTAAAGACCTTCTTTCCCTTGACTAACGATCTTCTTTCCTCCGGACTAACAACCTTCCTTCTTCTGACTAATAACCTTCCTTCCCCTGACTAACGACCTCCTCTGCACTAACGACCTTTCTTACCCTGGGCTAACGACCTTTCTTCCTCTGACTAACAACCTTAATTCCGCTGGACTAACAACCTTCCTTCGTCTGACAAACAACCTTCCTTCTCTAGACCTCTGAACAGAACCGAACCCAAACTGGAGCAGGTGGCGAAGTCAGGCTCCCCGGACCCACCAGTCAGCCCTTTGGATGACCTCTGCTGTTTATTCAAGTTATTTTAGTGAAAAAAATGGGTCACTGCAAACGTTTGAGCTCAGCTGACAAGTATACCACCCACATAGTGGTTCTGGAAGGTTCCACATTCACACCACTCTGTTGATGGGCACTTGCTCAGGTTGACTCAAGCTCCTCCCCCTTTGACAGGCCCCACTGGATTTAAAAACAAAAATTTGTTATTTTTACTCCAATCCAAAGAAATTCTATAAAAGTTGTGACTTTACAATAAAAATTTCATAATTTGTCAAAAATACACAATTTAGTAAATTTTGTCATTGTATGATAAATCACGATGTTTAAAACGTTGTGATTTTGCTCAATTTAGATTTCATGACGTAAAGTTACATCTCAATTTTTCAACTTTTGTGATTTTACAACTAAATGTTGCAAATTTAGGGAATAAAGTTACAATGAAATAAATTTGACTTTTCTAAAAAAATGAAATAGTTAAAATTTCTGTCAAGAAAAAGAATCATCGCTTTGAAAAATTTTAGATTTTATGACAAAAAATTAAAAACCTGCAAACGTAATTCACTATTTAACAACATAAAATCATAATTAGAACGTCATGAGACGTTAGATTAGAATTAGAATGAATTAGATTAAGAATGTCACAACATTAAAAAAAAATCATGTGTCTGTTTAATTAAAACAAGTAGTATTATATTATATTATATTATATTATATTATATTATATTATATTATATTATATTATATATTTCTGGTTCTGGGTCTGGTTCTGGTTTCTTTTTTTGGTGTCTGGGACTGCTGTGGTTCAGGTCTCTGGTTTTCTATGTCTCAGTCAACACAGCGGTCCAGACAGAGTGCCTTTGTTGTGCTGGTTTCCATTCGTACCAGTTGTCCAGTGCTGGCTTGTCCTCTGTTCCAGCTGAGAGGACATCAGCAGGTCAGAGGAACGTCCTAGTCTCAGGACGTTGGTTCCTCAGGTTTTGTTCAGTAAACTTAAGTGATGGAGGAGTTCCTGGTTATTCACATTACAATAATTATAAAAATGCAAGAATTTATAGCACCAATAAACATCTTTACATTCTGGCACAAAAAATAGTTTAATATCCATGACAATCTTATGGAAGAATCTACATACCTGATTAGGGAAAAGTATAGAAGCAACAAATTTATTCATAATAGGGGCATGGTGTTTTGATTGATGCTGAATGTAGAGGATGGATGTTAAATGTAGAGGTTAGATGTTGAATGTGGAAAATAAACCTTGAATATGGAGGGTAGATGTTGAATGCGAAGAGTAGATGTTGAATATTGAGGGAAGATGTTGAATGTAGATGGTAGATGTTGAATTGGAGAGTTAACCTGTACTGTGGAGAGTAGATGTTGAATGTAGAGTGTAGATGTTGAATGTGGACTTTAGATGTTCAATGTCAAGGGTTAACCTTGTATATAGAGGGTAGGTGTTGAATGTAGATAGTAGATGTTGAATGTGGAGGGTATATGTTGAATCTAGAGGATAGATGTTGAATGTTAAGGGTTAATCTTGAATGTGGAGGTTTAACCGTGAATGTGGAGGGTTTATGTAGCTTCAGCTTGTGTGGTGTTTGGGTCATAATTTTAACCTTTCCAGAGACATCAGTGATCTGTTTCCTGTTCCAGCTTCATCTTATCACTAACATGTCAGTAGGTTTGTAGTTTCTTCATAAAGGTAGGTCTACATGCTGTTCAGGCTACTGTAAAAGAAATCTCCATGACTGAGTTTTTTTTCAGCTCACGTCTCAATGGTGCTGGTGAACTGTTTTAACCTCAAGTCACGTGGGAACACCTCAAACGCACTTTAATAAAAGATGATAGCTTCATGTTTTCTATGTCCCCTACAGGACAAAGGACTCTTCACCACAGGAGTAATGTCCTAGAGACTGTGGTGCTGGTCAACCCTTCAGAAGACACTGCAGTATCAGAGGTGAGTTTAATGTATCTGAGGTACCACTATAGATAGGATTTATTTATAGACAAACAAAAGCTGAAGCTCATGAGTGTACGCTTATTGGAAAATATGAACATCTAACAGAAAAGTGTTTTCAGAACATTGAAAATATATTATATGAATTTTTACATTTCTGGAGGCAGATGCTCAAAAAGAAAACAGTTAAATAACATTTACAATACAATCATTTATTTCTACAACCATGCAATCACAGACTTTGTTGTGAGAAAGTAACTTCATAAAACTTTTGCAGGCTTGCAAATTATTGTTGTAAAATAGAGGGCCTTTGTTGTGTGAAAATTACATTTCTCCATTAGAATTAAGTCTGAGGATGAGGACATTCAAGCCAATAAGAGCTGTTGCTGAAGCATCCTGCAGCTCCAGGTGAAGATGCTCATCCATCATGTGATGTTGGCCTTAATCTGCAGAGAGTTAGGGTGAAACAATTCAGAGGGTTTAAGATGACATCTGAACCACATACGATGACAGGATTGGTCTAAAAGCATATTTTTTTATGAAAAGAAAGGACAAGATATGTCCTTAAATGAGAAGACTACCACGCAGCCACCACGTGATCTCGAAACCATTCGGTATATGTATTATCTATCATACTTTTGTGTTATAAAGCACATTTTTCTTATTAAACATAAAAAAAAAAAATAAAAAAAACAAACACTTTTTTTCAGTAAAAATCACAAAATTTACAAAATTGTGACTTTTTGACTTTTGTAGTAAAATTATGACTCTCCCAAAAATGTCAACTTTTTAAAGGGACACTGTGTAATATTGCAGGTTGTCTATTAACAAAAATGGACTATTTCATTCCTCCTGAGCTCCATGAGCCTCTACCCGCACCATAAATATAATATAGTGGTTTTCATTTTCAGTTGTTGCTGGATGATATTAGCATTGAAGTAATCGATCTAAAAATTAAAAAAAGACAACATTATAAGTTGTCTTGTAATGGACATATATGACATTTTTAGGTCTAAATTACTAAATGAAAACAACTATTTCACAAAACTAAACTCATCAACTGAGAGAATACTACTAGAAGTTGTGTTGGTCAACGACTTCTCTGTTTCCTGGATCAATGACATTTCTTGGCTACCGTAGGCGGAAATGAGTCTTGGGAAAAGGGGTGGGATAAAGAATGGTTGCAGTATACGACCTCACCGCTAGATGGGAGAAAATCTTACACAGTGTCCCTTTAACATCAGACTGCTGCTGTTAACTGTTCTGCTGAAAGGACTCTGGTTAAGTTGGAGATCAAAGGGGGAGGAACTTGAGCGCCACCTGGTGTCTACCTGTGCATGTACCTGTGCCGGGGTCAACATACAGTTACCTAACCTTTGAAGCTCCAAAAAGCAGAAAATGGATACTTTAAATGTTGTTGTTTTTTTTAGCCACATCAGACTTGTTTGTGAATGAAAGGTCTAAAACTGAAACTACTATGTATTTAAGGTCATTGTCATTGACGTTCACAGCTGTTGTCCTTAAGGATAGATGATGCAGGTTTTGGTTGCTTTAATTGTCCTCTGTCTTTGTCTTTGTGTCCCAGATCGAGTCTCTTCTGACCGACTCAGCAGGAAACAAACTCCTGGTCCTAACTGGCCAGAGCTCAGATCACGGTGGCCTTCTTCTCCAAACTGGTGTTTTCACCTACCACACCTTTTCAAAGATCCTTTCTGATCCTGGGGTGAGTTGGTCAGAATGCTGAATTTGTCAAATCGGATGACAAAATCAAAGTAAAAATCAACTGATGGTCGTTTGCCTTAGTATAAGGAAAATAGACTGTTCCTGCAGTGTTCCACCAACATTCTTCCAATGTTCCATCAACATTCCTGCAATTTTCCAGCATTGTTCCTGAAATCTTTCTGCAAAGCTCCTACTGTTTTGTTTTGATAGTGACCTCTAAAATGAGGATGTTTGGACAAATTTGATCAGAATCAGTGACATGTGGTCAGGACAGGCAAGGGAGGCAGAGCCTTTTGTGTGCTCAGTGATCTTAAAACGACAGTGAAAAGGCACTAAGTGAGGCTGAAGTTCTCCTGCCTCACCTCAGCTTATGGTAGGGGGCAGTAGAGAGCCCAGAGAGTCTACTCCCCAGCTGCAGAGCAAGTTTCAATGATCAATGAGACAGTTAGAATTTTAAATTGAATCAAATCAAATCAAACTTTATTTATAAAGTGCTTTTCATGCCCCAAGGCAACACAAAGTGCTTTACATAATAAAAACAATGTATAATGTATAAAAACAATATTGAAAAAAAGAAAATAATAAAAACACATAAAAACCACCACACACCAAAAATATACCAATTAGAAACATAAAGAAAGCAGCCCTGATCTGTTATCTGTGGAAAGCATACATGTCTTTGTTGAGTCTCAAGACACATCAGAAGACCTTGGGTCCTGCCAGGAGGTGCTATCCTGTCTCCTGATTAAATGCATAATAGGCTATTTGACCTATGGTCGATAAGATGTACCAAAGCCTGAACGATTCTTGTCCATAGGTTAGGTCAGTCTGACTTACAGACCATGTCTGTCTGTCAGATGATTTTTAAGAAAGAGAATTACAAGTAAGCATTAGTCAGTGTAAGCTGCATATGAAACACAATAATCATAAGACTAGTGACCTCATTAAAGCTGATTATATATTTACTATAACATAATATAAAGAGTGTGCAATTTAGTAAATTTCCTCCACAGTGGTTAAGGCCAATGGATTTCAAGCAGTAGACTGTGAGTTCAGTTCCCACCTTTGTGACATTTTGTTGCATGTCTCCCCTTCTTGCGCCCTTGTTTTCTCACCATCCATCTTCAAAAAAGGCTGTTAGAGCCCACAAAATATTTTTTTAAATGCACGAGCTATGAAACATAGCCCATTAACTACTGCTCATCAAATGATGAATAATATACTCTGTTGAATTCATGTATTTGTAAATCTGATTCTGATGGAGTCAGTGCCTTACCAGCCATGAACCTCACCACACATCACTGATCAGAATGAATGTAAGCTAACGTTAGTTAGCATCATAGGTTAGCATACGCTAAGCCAGTCAAAATAACCTAATAGCCGGTCAGGTGTGGCTGTGACCCTTGATGATGCCATTGGGGGTGTCGACTTTCAAAACACCCATATCCCCAAAGTTCCAAATCAAAACTATTCTTGCATTGACTAAACTCAGGTGGGTGTGGTCCAACAGTGTTTTTTGCTCCACCCATTTTTGGATCAACCTTTTGTTTGGTGCCGGTTTCTACCAACATGGAGCCATACAAAAAAGGCTTCAAAATCACGATTCACAAACCTTGTTAAATGAATGCTTCAGACCAGCAGACTGCTCAACCATCTGTTCAATTTTTTTCTTTTTTGCTTAACTTTTGTAAAATAAATAATGGTTCAGTGAAAAGGTTATGTTGTTGTGTTTTTTTTAATACTAAGACTCATTAACAGCCTGTATTTAGAAATAAGTTTCTTTATTAGTATTTAGAAATCCTCCTGTTGGTATCTGTATTCCATCTCATAGATGGTCATGTGCGGTTTGTCTTCTCTGCAGGTCAGGGAGTCACTGGGAACTGCAGCCCCCCAGCAGCGGGCCACTCTTACGGTGTCCTGCCGTGGGGAGGTGGGCTGGAGCTCCCTGGGACAGCAGCAGATCTTGCAGGACTTTCTGGAATACAAACTGAACCCTGACCCAGTTCTCCCCAAGATGGAGGGTGTCACAGAGTTCACTGAGTACATCTCTGAGACAGTCGATGTACCATCGCCGTTCGACCTCCTGGAGCCCCCCACCTCCGGAGGCTTCCTGAAGCTCTCAAAGCCGTGCTGCTACATCTTTCCTGGCGGTCGTGGGGACTCAGCTCTATTTGCTGTTAATGGCTTCAACATCTTAGTGGATGGAGGCTCCGAACGAAAGTCCTGCTTCTGGAAGCTGGTCCGCCACCTAGACCGCATTGACTCCATGCTGCTCACACATATTGGCGCTGACAATCTCCCAGGAGTCAACGGGCTCCTGCAAAGGAAGATCGCAGAGCAGGAGGAGGAACGGTCTCAGGGCTCCACCAACTACAGTGACTGGATGAAGAACCTAATCTCTCCCGAACTTGGCGTTGTCTTCTTCAACGTCCCAGAGAAGCTCCGGATGTCAGAGTCCAATCTGAAAGTAAAACGCAGCATCGAGGAGGCCTCTCTGACCTTACAGTACCTGAACAAACTGGGAATCAAACCAGAGCCTCTGTTCAGGGTGGTCAGTAACACCATTGAGCCCATTACACTCTTCCACAAGATGGGAGTGGGCCGGCTGGACATGTATGTCCTCAACCCCGTCAAAGACAGTAAAGAGATGCAGTTCCTAATGCAGAAGTGGGCCGGAAACAGCAAGGCCAAAACTGGCATTGTGCTGCCAAATGGCAAAGAGGGAGAGATCTCAGTGCCCTACCTGACGTCAGTTACTGCCTTAGTCGTTTGGCTGCCTGCAAATCCCACTGAGAAGATTGTCAGAGTTCTCTTCCCTGGAAATGCCCCACAAAACAAAATACTAGAGGGCCTGGAGAAACTGAAGCATCTGGACTTCCTACGCTACCCTGTAGCCACTCAAAAAGACATTACCTCTGGAGCTCCTCCATCTGCCATCAAGCAGACCAAGCTGAAACAAAGAACCGACAGCAAGGAGAGCCTCAAATCCTCCCCCAAGACCACCGCAAAGGTGCCAAAGAAGGACGGTGATGGACAGGATTATATTTCAGCCACCACAGCAGCAAAGAGCGACTCCATGAAGGAAAACCTAACCGAGAAGAAGGAGGAAAAAAAGCCTTCCAAGACTTTAAAGTCTAAAACTGAAGTGCCAGAAAAGAAAAAACTCTTGAAAGAAAAATCACTGAAAAAACACTCCAAGGAAAGGTCAACCAAGATGGATGAGAAAAAAGACAAGGAAAAAAAAGAGATCAAGAAAATCAAGAAGGATGACACTGCCAGAAAAGAGGATAAGAAAGATGCTAAGCCCAAAGAGGACAAGAAGAAGGACCCTTCCAAACCTGAGCTGAGGAAAATCACTAAACCGGACCTGAAACCACTCACGCCGGAAGTCAGAAAGACACTGCACAAAGCTAAAGTTTCAGGAAAAGCCAAGACTGGAAAAGGCAAAGCAGCAAAGGCTCAACCAAAACCAGAGGAGCCAAAACCTGAAGCTGTTCCACCTGAACCTGTCAAGAAAGCAGCTGCTGAGGCCACACCAGCTCCTTCCACTGAAGACCTCACCAAGGACTTCCAAGAACTGGAAAAAGACAAAATCAAATTCATAGCAGCAGGGCTGTCACAAACAGAGACAGTTTCCCAGGAGATGACAGTAGAAAGCTCCATGCAAGAGAGGAAGGAAGAACAAGAAACCATCTCAGAGATGCCACTGGGAGCTCAGGCCATTGAGATGGAGAAACCAGTTCCAGAAGATAAACCTGCAACTGAAGACAAAGAGTGGACTCAGGAGAAGGACATGGAAGAGGCTGAAACGTTTGAGGACGAGGGAGCAGCTACTCAAGACGAGGAAGAGGAGGAGGAAGAAGCTACAGCTGCAGAAAATAAAATACAGGAAGAAGGGGAGGAAGAGGAGGAGGACATGGGGATAGGTGAAGATGAGGATGAATCTAAGTGGAAGGAGGTGAAGGATGATGGACTTGACAGGAAACACGAGGTAGAAGAAATGGAGAAATCTGGAATTCTGACAGCAACAGAGAAGCTCCCAATGACACCATCCAAAGGTGAGGAAGAGGAGGAGGAGGAGGTAGTGGAGAAGGCAGGACTCGAGGAGGTAGAAGATCTGGATGTGATAGCGGATGAAGAGCTCAAAGTCAAACCTGAAAATGCTACTGAAAGTCAAACCACAGAAATTCTGACTGCAGTTAAAGATGAAGAAGATGAGGAAGAGGAGGGCTACCTGTCACATGTGGGAGGGGCTACAGCTCCCATAACCTCGGTGGTTCAGGGAGGCCCCACGACTGAAGCTGTGTCCTACATCCAAGACGAAACAATCCCAGGATACTCGGAGACAGAGCAAACCATCTCTGATGAGGAGATCCATGAGGAGGCAGAGGACAGGATTCCACACCTTCAGTACGATGTTGGCGCCTATGACATCTCTGTTCCAGATCAGACTGGATCATTTGTTAACATCCACGGCATGAGGGAGATGCAAGCCATGACCGATAAGGGTTTTGTCCCACATGTCCAGGAACAAGTGTCAGTGTTCACCAGCATAATCACAGCTCCTCTGGCAGAGGAAGAGCATGTGTCCTCGGCAACGTCTATCACAGAGTACGACAAAATGTCCTCTTTTCCCACGTCTATCACAGAAGACCAGTCTGTGGCATCCGTCGCAGCGCCTCCAGTTGAGGAACCTCAGAAAACCCAGAGTCCTCCATCAACTACACTCAACACTGCTCAAAGCAGAGATCGTCCACCTTCTGCAGGAACTTTGTCACCACCATCTTTGGAAGACGATAAACAAGACAAGTCTCCATCTCCTGACAGAAAGTCAGCAGCTGAGTCTCCTCATGCTGCCACAGAAGAAGAGGAGGAGGAAGAGGAGGAAGAAGACCAAACTCCCAATGTTGACATCTCACTTGCAAAACTCCAAGAGGGTTACACTTCATCGAAGGAGCTAAAGAGGAAAGAGACGGATACTGAACAGCTTTCTGGCTCAGCTTCTCTTGAAAAAACTCAACATGACACTAAACCAGTTCATCTGCCGGTCGAGGAACAAAATATTGGTGCAGTAATGCCTAAAGATGTCTCATCGGTTGTGCCAACGAGACCGTTTGGATCTGACTCAATAACTTCAGAAAGTGAAGAGCGCTGCTTCAGTCCAGATGATGTCACGGTGAAAATGGCCTCTCCCCCACAGTCCGGACCCTCGAGCCCAGCTCACTCTCCAATCCGTCAGTCACCCATTGAAGATAAGACAGAGGTTTCGCTAAATTTGGAGCTGCAGAAGCAAGAGCTCGAAACCCAGTCCAAAAAGAAAGATGAGCAGGAAGTAGAAATAAAAAAAGAAGCTGAAACACTGGAAGGAGGTCAAACTAAGTTAGCAGTTGCAGGATCTGAGGACAAACCATCTGAAAGGGACATGAAAGAGATTCCAGTGAGCGAAGAACCGGAAGACACTTCATTCGTGCCAAAAGATGAAGGAAAGGAAGCAGAGAAGGTTCAACTTCTTTCCTCGTCTCCTGAAGATGACACCTATGACAGGTTCAGAGAAAAGGAACCTGAAGTGCCTTCACCAAGTAAATTTCCAGAGAGGGAGATCCGCTTCCTCGATGATGAGGATGACAAAAAAGATGAGGATGACAATAAATCTTCAGCTAAAACCACCACTGTGAAGATAGTGAAAGAAACAGGTGACAGCTTAAAGTTACAACAATCTCTGGAGGATGAAGAGAAACAAAAACCTATCTTCAAAAGTGCTGTCGAGATTTCAAAATCTCCAGAGGAAACCACCATGGAACCACTGAAAGGAAAGGATGATGCCTTGAGCATCAAACAAATGCTTGAGGATGAACAGAAACAGAACCTTGTCATCGATGTAAATGTTGAGACTACGATACCTGCAGCAGAAACTGTTAAAGTTGACCAGAAGAAAGAAACAACTGACACCTTAAGTGTCCAACAAACTCTGGAGGACGAACAGAAACAGAAACCTGTCGTCAAAGACGATGTTAAGGTTCCAAAATCTGCGGAAGAAACAATTGTGGAACCATTGAAAGCAAAGGATGATGCCTTGATTGTTCAGCAATTTCTTGAGGATGAACAGAAACAGAAGCCTGTCATTGGGGTAGAAATTGCGACAGTTAAAGCCGCAGCAGAAACTCTCCATGTGGACCAAAAGAAAGAAGCAGATGGTGTCTTGAGAGTCAAGGAAACTCTTGATGATGAACAGAAACAGAAGACTATCATCGAACCAGATGTTGAGGTTTCAACATCCACACCAGAAACCACCAAAGTCAACCAAGAGAAAGAAACAGACAGCTCATGTCTCAAACAAGCTTTTGAAGATGAAAAGAAACAGAAACCTGTCATCAGCAAAGATGCTGACATTCCAATATCTGCAGCAGAAACCACTATGGAACCAATGAAAGGACAGGATGGGGTCTTAAGTGTCCATCAAACTCTTGAGGAGGACCAGAAACAGAAGACTGACATTAGTGTAGATGTTGAGACCACAGAATCCACTGTAGAAACTGTCCAAAAGAAAGAAACAGGTGACATCTTGAGTGTCAAGGAACCTCTTGAGGACAAACAGAAGACCATCATCGGTGTAGAAGCTGAAATTCCAACAACTGCAGCAGAAACTCTCAAGGTAGACCAAGGAAAAGACTTAGGTGATACCTTAAGTGTCCAACAAACTCTTGACGATGTAGTGAAAAGGAAGGTTGACATCGATGTAGATGCTGAAATTTCAAAATCTGCAGAAGAAACCATCAATGTTGAAGAGGGGAAAGAAAAAGATGAGGCCTTAAAAGTCAAGCAAACTCTTGAGGATGAACAAAAAGAGAAGGATGTCATTAACAAAGATATAGAGACGTCAAAATTTGAGGCAGAAACAATCAAAGTTGAGCCTTTGAAAGGAAAGGATGACACCTTAAGTTTCAGGCAAACTCTTGAGGATGAAAAGAAACAGAAGTCTGTCATCGACATAGATATAGACACCACTAAGTCTTCAGCAGCTATAACTATTGATGAAGACCAAAAGAAAGAGATGGGTGAAACCTTAAATGCCGAGAAAACTCCAGGAGATCCACAAAAAGAGAAGCCTCACATCAGTGTAGATGTTAAGATACCAAAAGAACCAGAAACATCTGCAGAAACAGCAGCAGAAACATCTGTCATTGATGTTGAGACTGCAAAGTCTGCAGGGACAACTGTCCATGGGGACCAAAAGAAAAAGACAGATGAAGCCCTTAGTGTTGAGGAAACTCCTGAGGATGGACAAAAACTGAAGACTATCATCAACAATGATACTGAAACCGCAAAATCTGCAGCAGAAACCATAGATAAGGAACCACTCAAAGGAAAGGATGACAACTTCAGTGTCCAACAAACTCCTGAGGATGAAGAGAAACAGAAACCTGTCATCAGTGTAATTAATGAAAAGAAACAAGTTGTTCAAGATGATTCTTCGGATGTTAAACCTACTGCCAATGAAACAATCAAGGACATTTTCCCTATTGATAGAACTACTAAAGATGAAGTCAAAGAGCCAGAAAAAAGCCAAAGTCTAATCATCAAAGCAACAGGACAAGCAGAGGTGGAAACGTCTGCAGGTGTCCACGACAAACATGAACAGATGAAGAAAGAAGGAACACAAGAGGAAATTTCTGAGCTCCAAACAGAAGATGACTTGAAGGAAATGGAGAGCAAAATGGATGTTCTGAAAGAGACAGGGGAGAGCAATGCTTTTGGTAGCGCCTCTACAAAGACAGAGTTTGAAAAGGTCCAACTTTCAGATATTAAGTCTGTTAAAGAGGACCAAGACGCAAAGAAAGACGATATATCAACTACTGAATTGAAAAAGAAAGAAGACAAGAAAGAGGAAAAAGCAGATTTCTTTACAGATGAGCAGAAAGAAAAAGATGATGAGATTGTTGCTAAATTCAGCAAAGAAGTCATAACTAAGACAGAAGAATCTCCAGAACTAAGTAAAGATGTAAGCTTGACGGAGGAAAAGGATGTAATCACACGTATAGATGAAATGACAACAGACCAAGAAAAAGAGAAAGATGATGCAAGTAAAGAAGACAGCAGCACTACTAAACCTCATCAGGAGGATACAGAGGCTCTTCAAGTCACTCTATCAGAGCAAAAAGACAAAAGCAAAGATGCAGATGAACTTACCAGGATGGAGGACATGCCTGTAACAACATGTGAAGGTACTGATTCCACTGTCGTTCCTCCCAGTGCCGGACCTAAAGAAACTCCTGAAACCGAAAAAACAACCAGGGGAGAAGGAAAGGAGCAAGACACGAGTAAATATGTGACTTCTGTTGTCAAATCAGATGAAATAATGGAGGAGAGCACCATGATGAGTGAGGAGACAGCTGCTGTCAGACTATCCAAGGAGGAAACCTGGAAGGATTTCAGTCCTGACGCTATGCCCACCACACAAGATGAAAAAGACAAACAAGCTGGTAAAGATGGTTCTGTTGCTGATGTGGATGACAAAAAAATAGCTGAGGAAGAAGTGCTCACGGTCAAACTGTCCAAGGAAGAAAAAATGGCAGCTCGGGATTGCACCACAGCTGTCAAGGAGAAGGAAGATACAACCCCGGATGACAGTTCTGGAATAACTCCCTTTAAAGACCTGAGTGGTCCTTCGTCTCTCCCAGAAGAGGAGACAAATGTCAAAATGAGCAAAACAACGACAGATGCTAAATTTGAAATAGAAAAAGAACCAGTTACAGGAGATTCTCATGAGGTTAAAAAAGTTGATCAAAAGATCAGTGTTTGTGAATCTGTTCCTCTTCAGAAGGAGGACATTGACAAATCTTCTGCCAAAACCACTGAACAAGATGAAGATGATGAGAAAAAAAGCCGAGAGATGAAGACTCATGTTGACATGGGCGACGAGAAACCCACGAAAACTAACCTGGAAGAAATTGATGCCACAACCAAACAACCAACCGACACCAAACCCAAAGAGTCGTCTGTGATCGAAACAACGGACTCAGTCAAAGTGAACAGTGAAGGAGTTGAATCTGTCAAAGTGGAGATTCCAACATGTAGCTCTATGGATCAGAAGAAAGGTCCACATGATTCTCCTTTAGACTCTGAGCCCAGCATAGATGATGAAAAACTGCCCCAAGAAAAGAAAATAACAGAAGACAAGACAACAAAGGACAACATTTTTGATGTGAAAACATCTGATGAGCTTACAGTAGCTCAAACAGAGAAGGAAGCTCTCTCAGAGGGAGTCCAGGACAGTCCTTTGGAGCACCACATCCAGGTGGAAGAAAAAGGAACAAAACCAAAGGATGTCAGTCTGGAAGAAAAGACGGAGAAAGAAAAAGATGACGCAAACGTCGCTGAACTGAGCAAAGAGCAAAAAATGGAGAAAGAGCAAGAAAAGGATGACACTTGTGAAGGTAAAGAAATCGTGGATGAAAAGATAAAAGCAGCCGTGGATGAAAAGATGGACCCCACTGACGCTGACCACACCAAAGAGGAGAAATGGGAGAAAGAGGAAGTCCAGGAGAAAGACCTGGACAAGAGCGTGAAACAAATGGCAGCATCTGGAGAGGCAGCGACCAAGTCTGACTACAAACCCACCTTCTTGATTCAGTCATCAGATGAAGACAGAGAAGATGAAGAGGAGGAAGAGATATGCATGGGAGGAGCTGGCTCCAGACCTCTATCCGTGGAACCGAGAACATCTGACCATGAGACTTCCTCTGTGGGTTCATCTTTGACTCAGACTCCAGAGCCCACTGTGGTCCTCCCCACTCTGATGACACAGGAGCTGTCTGTGGACGAAGAGTTTGGAAAAGAAGAATCTAGACTTGATGTGAAAACAGAAACGATGCCGGCTCCACTTCCAAAACCAGAGTCACCTTCTGGGACATTGAAGGAGAATGAGGAATCAGAAACAAAGTCCGAAACAGTAGAGAAAAAACTGTCAGGCACTGAAACTCTGCAAAGAGATGGACAGACGGCATCCCAGATGATCTCTGGAGTGGAGGCTACAGAAAGGAACAAAGTGGATGAGAAACCAGGAAAAGAAGCAGAGAAGGAAATCGAAGAAGGAGAAGGAATCTCTCCTGGCCTGTTACAACCGTGCTCGTATTTCATGTTGGATCGAGACTCCACTGGCTCCACTGCCACAATGGATACAGGTGAAAAGGCAAGCTCAGAGATGGATATCATTGGTGCAAGCTCCAGAGACGAGGCACAAACCTCTGCCGCATCCAAGTATGAGCCATATGAAAAGCCCATCCCCGAAGATCAGCGGGTCTCTCCAGCTTTTGATTCTGACGTCTGCATCGATGACAACCGGACACTGAGTCCGACAGACACCAGAGGAGCCATGTACCTCCTGGATGACCAGGAGAAGGAAGAACCGCTGTCCTTCAGCAGAGTCGACTACAGCCCGGTGCCCTTCACTGAGACAGGAGCAAGTGTCCTCCACGGTCCCAGCACCTCTACCGATGATGAAGACCGAGAAAAAGGGCAGGAAGAGGAGTGGGAGAGGAAGGAAACTGTTGATCTCCAGAGATATTCGTCCACACAAGATAACAAAATCTCTTATTCTTTTAGTCCTAAAGAGGATAAACTGGAGAAGTCAGTGAAGGACAAAGAAGACATGGAAGAAGGTGCTGTAGCAGCTCCAACACCTGAAATACATGAAGATGAAGAAGAAGGTAGATTAAGTTCTGCCATATCACCGAGTGCTCCTTCAGAGAGTGGGCCGCCAGCTATTCCAGAGAAAGGCATGACGGAGGAAGAGAAAGAAAAATCTGCAGAGTCTCCATCTGGACGGCACTCACCTGCAGAAAAAGACAGTTTACCTCAACAAACATCATCATCACAAAGAACAGAAATGCCAGCCGACTCAAAGAGCAGCACAGCAGCCATGTTCAGTCAGGAAGTAGATGACAACGTTTTGGCTTCAGACAACAGCCAAAGCAGCAGCGATGCTGCTTCTAGGAAGATCATGATGGATAAAAGATTACTGGTGGAGGGGGAGGACTTCAATGTTGATGATGACGACGAAGATGAGGAGGAGGAGGAAGAAGAGGAAGAGTCAAGCGATGTGGACATGGAGAAGGGTGCTCGGGAAGAATCTGAAAAAGAAACATGCAGACGTGATTCCAATGGCTATGCTACATTAGCGGAGATGGACTCCAACAAGATCTGTCCGCTGCTGGCTGAGGAGGAGGTGGTCTGTGAAGCAGCTCCTGCTAATGAGAAGGGTGGAGGAGGAACACCTCAGTTTCCAGAACCGAATTCACTGAGAACCAATGAAAATAGCTTTGCCTCAAAACAATATGATGAAACAGAGAGAGAAGACAAAGTTAAAGCTCATCAATCCTCTGAACTGGGCACGAAGTTGAGTCCGTCACCAACAGACGTTGTTGCTCCATATGAACCATCATCACAAGAACGACATGAAGACAAAGTGTTACTTTCACCAGAAGCAAAAGCTGAGACAATGCAAACTTGTCAACCAACATCTATAAGTAGCTCAATGGGTGCTTCTTCATCAGCAGATCAGTCCGAACCCTCGTCCCAACCTGCACCGAGTCCCTCGTCTCCGCTGCCCGGCAGTTATGCCGATATTGGTTTCTACCACCAAGACCATCAAGTCAAGGAGGATAAAAAGTCTGAGACTTTGGTGTTTTCAGACACGTCACAGCGATCAAAGATGAGCGATTTTGAAGTTTTCCACCAAAGAGGCATATATGAACGTCCATATGCCACCTCGTCAGGCTCCACTTACACCTCCCTGACGTCTGCTTCTTCATCATACTCTTCTGCCTCAGCACCTGCTCCCATGACTCAGTGCTCGGAAGAAAAATCTAAAACAATCACGTTAACAAGGGATGAAGCACCTTCAACAAAAACCACACCTTTGTTCACGGCAGCATCTACGAGCTCATGTTTCGGAGGTTTCCAGAATGATGAGTACATGGAGGTGATGACGAAACCTGCAGCAGAAGTTCCCACACCATTGTCTTTGGACTCTTCGGCCATGTCCAAACCACCAGAAACAGATCCAAAACCCAGCACTGATATCCCTTCTCAACCAAGTCCAGAATCTGTTAATGCCGTATTGGGATCAGGTTTTTATGTCTCTCCTCTCAGGAGAGCAGACTCTTCAGATAGACGGATTCTGGACCAGGAATCTGGTACCCTGGAAATGGAGGATAGCACTCTTCCATGTCGTGTTGAGTGTGAAAAAACCCTTCAGACCTCAGAAATTGAGACGATCACCATCAGTTCTTCTGCTGCTGGACCTAAATCAGACCCGATGACCGAAACAACTGAAACAGCCTCTGTCACTCCAAAGAGCGATTGTGGAGCTACCAAAACCTCATGTGCTGTATCAGACCTGCCCAAAACCCAAGAGAGGGATAGTGAGAAAACCCTGATGATGGAGGAAGTTTTGGATGTGGGCACCAAACCTCTGAAGGAGGACAAAAAAGTTCCAGACATGGAAACAAGCCCAAGAGAGATGCCAACAGAAGCACAGGAGAAGAAAACAGATGAAGACAGACCAGGAGAGAAAAAAGAAACCGACACCAAAATGAACAAAAAAGCAGCAGATCTGGAGGAGAAAATGTTATTGGAGAAGCCACCGGAGAGGCTGGAATCAAGGCGGAAGAGCAGCATCTCTGATTGGGAGCTTCTTCAGAGGCCTGATGATTTCCCAGGTGGTCCTCCACCAGGTTACGGAGACAAGGAGGATGTGAGGGACTGGATGAGCAGCTCCCAATGTACCTCCATGTTCTCCTCCAAAGACTCCTACCAAACAGAAACTCCAATCAAAGGAAGCCCAAAGAGCGATCGTCCCTCTGATTTGACCACTGGAGCTTCCTCCACCTCCTCCACTCAAGGCCACGCCTCTTCTGAACACAAACACCACAAAGGAGAACTTTCTCCATCATTCATCAACCCCAGTCCTTACCGCTTTTCCACTGATGATGGTGATGAGGACGGCCACAGTGATCACTCCCAGGAGGGGGGTGAAGATGATCCTGAGCAGCACTCTGTCAAAAGGAGGTCTCACAAGCAGAGACGTCACCATGGAGACGCTGGACAGGGTGGACAGGGCACCGGCACAACACCGTGCGGGCTGGCTGCCACATTAGCCGGAGAGGAAACCCCACCTACATCTGTGAGCGAGTCGCTGCCTTCACAGTCCGACTCCGACGTCCCTCCAGAAACCGAGGAGTGTCCATCCATAACCGCAGAGGGGAATCTGGACTCCGACGAAGACACAGAGCACCTGCCAGTGGACAAGTCATTGGCCTCTGGAGCTAGTGGCGCCCACCGTCCACTGTCACCACGGTCGTCTCCAAGGACACATGACCCCCTCCCCGCCCCCATGAAGGACCCCCTGCCCCACCCTCCACATCCGGACGTGTGCATGGTGGACCCAGAAGCTCTTCTCAATGATCACGGCAGCCTGGAGAAACTTCTCAAGAAGGAGCACAAGACCACCAAAGGCCTCCGGAAGACCAAGCCCAAGTCGGCATCCCCTGCCCGTAAGGGGGATGGCAGGAAGAGGTCTTCTACTCCTGTCAAGCAGACCAAAGGCTCATCGTCACCGCGGGCAGCTTCCCTTAGGAGGAGGGACGGAGAAAGAAGCTCCAGAGTGACCAAAACATCTGAGAACGCCAATCCTGGGAAAGGTCTGGTCAATGGGATCAAAAGCAGCTCAGGTGTGTTTTTTTTGTCTTTTTTCTTCTAAAATCAAAGATTGTTCAAGAATTCAAAAATTACAGCTTTTTGATGAAAAAAGCAATTTTTTTGATAAAATAAAAATTGCATAAAATTGTAACTTTCTGTTATAAAGTTACAATTTTGTTAGAGAATTGCAGATTTCATACTACTGCAACTTTACAATCACAACTTTTTTGTAATAAAATCACTCTTTAACTAAATGTTGCACTTGTTTGACCAAAAGTCCCAACTTTCTTTGTTTTTTAATCCCACAATTTTGTATACCCCTTTTTTTCACCCTGTTGTCACTGTACTACTACTAATTTGTAGTCCTGGGCATTGCTCTCCCTCTGCCAACCCGGGAAGGGCACTGCACTGAGCTCAAGTCTCCTTCTTAACCTGAGGAGTGAGCAGGTCCTTCTGGGGTGACGTGAGAGCTTTCCCTGGCTGGATGTATCATGTGGAAGGATGACGTTATTCCAGACAAATCCTCCCAGCCTTCTCAGGCAACCCAGCCGGCCCAAGACTACTGTGTCTTTTTGTGAGGGTGGCTCACATTAGTTTACGCAAAGAGAGAATTGAACCCGGGACCTTCTTGCTGTGAGGCAACTGCACTACCAGCTACGCCCCAAAAGTCGCAGCTTTTTTAATTGTAAAATGGTAATTTTAATAATTAAAAAGAAATTGAAAGTGATAAAAAAAAAATTGATGTAAAATTTTGACCTTCTGTGGAAAATTTATGAAGGTTTATCTTTTTTTTCTTTGCAAATTTAACAAAGTTGTGACTTTTTTAACATCAAATCGCATTTTTATGAGTTTGTTTTTATAAAATTGCAGCTTTTGGAGAATTGCATGTTTTGTCTGTAAAGTTCCAAAATTCTTGTAAAATTGTACTTTTGCAAAATCACAACTATTTGACATATGAGCAAAACCTACTGGTGGATCCTACTGGGTCCTATCCAGACTAGTGGATTCTACTGGGTCCATCACTGTAGTGGAGCCATGACAGCAGGAGCAGGAGGTTGGCCAAGCTTCAGCTCTTGCCTCTGAGCTTTTACCCCTGAGGAACAGAATTGGACCCTTTCTCATGATTTTTAATAAAAATATAATAATACTCATTTGGGTCCCGACTCAATTCCAGGAAACAACTCCCAGAAAACGGGCTCGGCCACTGTCCCTCACGGACCTCCGGTCTACGTGGACCTGGCCTACGTGCCCAACCACTGCAGCGCCAAGAATGTTGACCAAGAATTCTTTAAGAGGGTGCGAGCTGCATACTATGTGGTGAGCGGGAATGACCCGGGCAGCGGCGAGCCAAGCCGCGGAGTTCTGGACGCCCTGCTGGAGGGAAAAGCTCAGTGGGGCACCAATTTACAGGTAATTACCCAGAAATTAACCTGCAATTACCCAGAAATTACCTTGGAATTACCCAGAAATGAGCCTGTCTCTGCTGAATTAACAGGGTTGTGACACTTTTGAGACCAAGGTGTTCAAGCCAAAAGAAAATGATTTATAATATAATATAGTATTTTTGGAAATATAACTTTTTTCATTAAAAAAAAGCAACATTTTGTCTTCAATTGTGACACTTTGCCATAAAATCACAATTTTTTTATTATTAAAATTGCATTTTTTGTAATACAATATGGAAACTTTTTAGTTCAGTAAAATTCGCAGTTTTGTATAAATGATCCTTTATGTCCTATTAATATTATGTTATGTCATAAAATATTAACTTTTGCTAAATCATTTTTTTATAAAACCTCTTGACTCTTTCACAACTGTAAATTTATAAAAGAAAAATCACAAAAGTTGAAAACTGAAGCGTGAATCTTTGACCTGAAATTCTGACCTTTTTTTGCAAAATTGCCAATTAAAAAAAATTGGCACATTTTGACAATTTTTGGTCATTAAATTCCAAACAAAAATCACTACTTTTGTAGAGTTGCACTTATTTTATAAAAATCATAAATTGTATTGTAAAATTATGATTTTTGCAGTAAAACATTGAATTTGGCAGAATTTGGCATGTTTTTGCAGAAATGTCCTCTGTCCATCTGTCCTCTGTCCTCTAATCTTACGTCGCTGCATCTGTCTCACATGCTCAGGTGACTCTGATACCAACCCACGACACCGAGGTGACCCGAGAGTGGTACCAGCAGACCCACGAGCGGCAGCAGGACCTGAACATCATGGTTTTGGCCTCCAGCAGTACCGTCGTCATGCAGGATGAGTCCTTCCCCGCCTGCAAGATTGAGTTCTGAGCTTCAAGAGCTCCAGATCTTCTTCGCCACCCTTCATCCTCCTTCTCTTCCTCCTCATTGTCATACGCAGCCAGATAAACGTCCTTCGACGTTTCGTCTCAGTTCTGGTCCAAAACATCTACTCCAGTACTCCATAACATAGATGTGATAGCTGGTGGTCATGTGACGCTGTACTTCTGGTTGTTAGTCTGCCTGAACGCATTAATGAAACAGCTTTTATAACTTTAAATGACATTCCTCAAACGCCAACCAATAACTGGATGTTTCAGGAGCATTAGAAGTAGTTTAAACTGACATTTCGAATTAAATGTAGCAGAGCAACCTTTCTCCAAAAGAACCTGGAAACAAACCAGTTTGTTCAGATTAAACGCACCAGTTTGTTCAGATATCCAGATGTGCGTTTGGAATGTTCACATTTATGAATATTTGTGCCTTGGAAGGACCAGACTATTTACTGGTTTTAATATCTAGGTATACAGATATTTACTGGTTTTAATATCCAGATGTACGGATATTTACTGGTTTTACTGTCAACGGATATTTAATGGTCTTAATATTCAGATATATCGATGTTTACTGGTTTTAATATCCAGATACACGGATGTTTGCTGGTTTTAATATCCAGATATACGAATATTTACTGGTTTTAATATCCAAACATACGTATATTTACTGGTTTTAATATCTAGATGTACGGATATCTGCTGGTAAAGATGGACCGGTGGATTTTAGGTCTGTAGGACCTTCCACAGCTTATTCCACAGGTTATTCCACAGCTGAACATCTGGTTTAAATATTTGGTTGTAAAAGATTAACTCAACTATACGAATATCCAGATATTAATTAGTAGGGACTCAAATATACGCATGTTCGTTTGTAAAAACAAATGCCCATATTTCAGATTGGTAAGACTTGATCAGGATGTTATTTGGATATCTGGATGGTCTGGTTAGATGGATATTCAGCTTCATAGGGAAGAAACTAAATATTTGTACATGATTGGTAAACATTCTGGTAACTTCTTTTACCTAAACTGGAGATACGTTTCACTGCTTCTGATATCATGATTTAATTACTCAGTTGAAACATGGAAATCACGGAGCACAATAATAATAGGACAAATAAATGGATAATTATTGACAGTAGTATGGCTTCAGCATAAACAAGCAGCTAGCTGCTAGCACACTGATTTATTTTTTCCTGCATAGAGATGTGACATTATTCATCAAACGCAATGACGTCAGAGAAAAATGTCAACTTTGATTGATAATGATTTATTCGTATAAAGTTGAGCTTTTTGATTCATTGACCTCATGAGATTCATGAAACACTGTCGTCCATTTGTCCTCTGATGTCCTCCGTACCGTGAACGTTGGCCGCTTAAAGTACTTACAACTCATTCTAATTGTAGAAAAAACTAATAATAATCGCCAACTGGTTCTCTGATCGGTGGCCTTTGCGAGGCTAGCACCCGCCACCATCTTACACTGTCTGTTAGCAGCGTTAGCATCATAAGATGGTGCTTCTCCTCGCCTGTGACCTTCGTCGGTTAGTGGTCTGGTTCTGGACATCCAGATCCAGATCCGGTTCCCTACAGAAGCTTCAGAAACTGAATGTAGTCTTCAACTGAAACTCAAATCTTTGTCAGCTCTGCCATCATGTTTAGATGTTTCTGGAACTGGAATGTTCCATTATGATGTTTCAGGCGTCTGAAGGTTCCTCATGGGCAATTCTGTTTTGTCGGTTTCGCAGCTTTTTTGGTGCATGATGCTCATGTTGTAGCTCGGACTCACTCACGCTGCAGGGGCTTCGTCCTCCCTTCAGCAGATCGTAGAGCGTGACCTTGTCTCGATAGTTTCTACTCCGCTTCTCTTTCTATGCTCAGTGAAGTAATCGGTAAGAAAAGGAACGTTCTAGAAGTTTCTAGAGTAATCATACCTTTACCGGCTGTTATTGGCTCTTTCTTTAGTCTTCATCGCAACATTTGTGGGTCTTCATGTTTCATATCAACAAGATGCAGCATTTTGAAGCAAACGCAGTGTTTTCGATGAAGTTTCTGAAGAGAGTATCAAGTTAATGTCTTTGTCGGTCTCAGAAAGAGGTGCAGAAAACAAACGACAAATGTAGCAATGAAAGTTCTTCAGCATAGCCGTCTGCTGGAACTGCAATATTTATTTTTCTTACTGAGGTTGTAATTAAAGTTAGCGGAGGCTTCCCTTCTTGCATGTGCCTTTGTGGTTTCAGAGGAAACTAGAACCATGCCAGAAACCAGAACCCCAGTCTAGATGGCTCAGACTAGCTCGGACACCGTAATCCGGATTAATACTAACTTCATCCTGAAATTTGACTGAAACCAGTTTGAATGTCTTTGAGCAAATGATTGCACCAAACACGGACACATGGATGCACTTTCTCTGCAGCGGGTGAGGGGACGCTAAAATGTGCTTGTAGTTTGTAGAGCACTAGCGTGGTAGTGCTAGCATGGTAGCATGGTAGAGTGATAGTGTGGCAGAGTGATAGTTTTTACGTGTAGAAATACGAACTCTGTCCTGGTGTTCCTCCAGACTGAAACTATAAATGTGAATGAGCTGATACTAAATATTTATCGGACAGGCATGAATGTTGTAACTGCGGTTGCCGTGGGCACCGTTAAGCGTGGGAATGTTGTGGAATTTATTGGTGTGTGAACAGAAGGATGCACGCTATTTTTGGGTTTGTTGTCAGGGTTTTTCTGCCCATTTATGATTAATTTTCTCACTTTAGACCTCATTGTGATTTTATGATTTACATTAACTCAGTTATTTAACATTGATTTGTAATTAAAATTATGTTCTTCTAATTTTCTTAACTTATTTGTTTAGTTTTAAAAGATTGCTGCTGTCATAATTTCTGATTTTTGTTGAATATGCTTTTCATAAAGCGGAGCAGAACAGGCTGGACAAAGTTTATTTACATTTACATTTAATTCACTTCTTCATGTGAAAAAATATTAAGTCTGAGGTTCATAAATCTGGTCTGTAGGAAGTTTATGAACTTAAAGTCAGATGTTTTGTTGTTATTTAATTTTTTTTCTTCAGATTTTTATGGCAGCACCATCATTGAGTTTTTTGACATTTGCAGTGCTCATATACGGTTTAAATCCGCCTGCTCTGCTTCACCTCAACTCAAAGAGTTTTATTTCAGCTAGCATCCAAACTTTGATGTTGGTTTGATATTTTAAACGCACAAGTAAATGGTTTAAATGTAAACGCCTCCTGAAACTGGTCCGAGTCTGGATCAGAAGTCCTTTTTCAGTGCCAGATTTGATTGTTGAGTCCAGAAAGATTCTTTTTTTTTTGTTTGTTTGTTTGGATCAGATTTCTGAACGTTTATCATCAGTTTGTTGTCATGGAGATGTTTTTAAGTTGGTAGATTCCAAATAAGAGAACGCTGTGAATCAAAACTGAGCTGTAAACTTTACAGCAGCTGAATGCACTAAACAGGAGATTTATTTTTGTGAATGTAGAGTCGGAACAACTTCGTGAATGCTGCTGGATCAAAACCACAAATAAATCAGAAAACACCAATAAAAGCTGACATGGATCTGCAGCTTCATCTGGTCCTGAGTCAACTCAGAAACCATCCAAAAACCAAACCTGCACACCGAAAGACCAACTCCACGCGTTTTTAGCAGATTTTAGGGATTTTAGATGATCAAAGCTGCTGAGGAACTTGAGAAAGTTCAGCTCTACATCTGCATTCGTCCATCTAACCTCTGCATGTGATTTATTTAGTTATAATCCTGAATGTAATTGTTTAACATGGAAATAATAATAACAATAATAATAATGATAATGAAAGTAAATGCTATTTTAAAGAGTTATATTTGAAAAGAGCTTCTTGTCTTAACTGGTCCTGACGTGACCTGCAGTAATATACTACTGGGCTGTGCTTTTATCGTTTTATCGCCCGATGAGCCGTCGCTACAGAGACGCCGTATTGTAGTTCTCTTTTTTGCATTGTATTAATCTTAAGTCTGTTTTTCTTCCTCCTGCGCAGCATCGACTGTCTGTTCAACTATCTGGTAAAACTAGAAATACTGCAGACTCATTGTAAAAGGGAAACAGCCTGGTGACCATCAATTAAACCTCATTAAAACCTAGACCTGGATCCGAGTCTTCTTTCTTTTTAAGAACTTTTTTTTTGTCCCACAAGGATTAGTTTTGGGTCCTATTTTATTTTCTACTTATATAAATAACTTAGGCACTGAATCAAACAAAAGTTCATCTTTTTGCAGATGATCATTCTCTGCTCTATCGTTGCAGGTGATGAACTGCTTAGTCTGCCTTTAATCAAGTACAAAAATCCCTGGTAGGATTAAATTGGTAAATTGGTATTAAATACTGAAAAAAAACCAAATCCATGGTTTTCACATGTTCACATTCTCAACTAGATTACGCGATTTTAACACAAAATGGTACTTCAATAGACAGGGTAACCTCCTACAAATGCCCAGGAATTTGACTAGATGATGAATTATCTTTTGGGGTTCATATTGAGAACCTCCTATAAAAACAAAACAAAAAAAAAGCCTCAAATCCAAGATAGGTTTTTATTTTAGATTAAACTGCTATTCACATTAATCAAGGAAAAGAGTGGCCCAGAGCACATTCTTCTCATTGTTAAATTATGGTGACCTCATTTACATGTGCTCTTCTTCATCCTTATTTTTATTTATATGTATGTGTATATACATATATACATATATA
>JBAMYA010000021.1:1609271-1635918 GCA_037176975.1 Arrhamphus sclerolepis | reverse complement strand
TTCTTTCTTTCTTTCTTTCTTTCTTTCTTTCTTTCTTTCTTTCTTTCTTTCTTTCTTTCTTTCTTTTTCTTTCTTTCATCTTAGTATTTGGATTTTGTGTCCAGCAGAGGCAGTTTTATGAATCCAAGTGTTAAATATATTTCGACATTTCAATTAAAAATACTGGTTGTCAAGTATGCCAATTTGGTTCTTAATTAAAAACATCTTACATTTCAATATATTTCAAATAGAGGAATGTTGCTTGAAGTTATGCAATTGAGAATTAACTGTGAAATAGGAAGTACACGCCTTTTAGGACTGATGCTGCCTTTTTGGACAGTTTGAAAGTATGGTTTTACAGTACTAAGAGTTTGACACAAAACGTGTATAGAGAAATATTATATAATAGAACTACTTCACATATGTGGAAGAAATCATAAATTTGGATAATTCTGTGAATGAGCACAATAGTTTTTATTTTTTTAAACTGATTATGGTTTGATTTCAATTTGCCTTCCAAATGTCGGAGCTCTTCGGGAGATCCGTGAAGGCATCAGGAGTTAAACGGTCAGTGTTGAGACGACACTGAACTCAGCGGAACAGAACAGAACCGGACAGAACTTTAATACGTCATGGTGAGCCCGAAACAGTCTTCTGTATTCTCTAAGAAAAAAATATTACACTTTTAAATCTCGTTCGTGTAGTACTTGTGTTTGTTTGAGCCTCCGTTTTCCTTGAGGAACAGATACCTGAGACGGAAACGAAAAGCAGAAAACTTGGATTAAACAGTCATGTAATTAAATTTATGAAGCAGTTTGGGTCGGAATAATCTGCTGGGGGTTTTTCGCTACTGCCCGTCCTCTGTCTCTGACGGTCTTCATTGAAAGCTTCAGTTTAATCACTTAATGAGTGAAGCTGATTGTCAAATGTGTTAATAGACTCTGAGGTCTGCGCATGCGTGAACGACTCGGAGGTTAAAACAAGAAAAACTAAAAAAAAAAAAATAATAATAGTAACAGTAATAATAATGATAATCTCAGCAAATTACTCTAATTAAGAATTAACCTCCTATAAATTCTTTTAGTGGGAAATTTTACATCAGACGGACAACATTTTATTTAGTCACTGCAGCATTATTTAAAAACAGTGTGAGCAGCCCCCATGATGCTTTTCTACATCCAATAACTTTAAGAATTTTTAAGTATTTTCTTCATATGTGACTTTATCAGCCTTTGTAATGGTTGTGGAGGAATTTATTGGTCCATTCATATTTGCAGCATTGCTTCAGTTCTTTGATGTTTTTTGGCATTAGTTTTAGCACAGCTCTTTCAAACCAACACTAATTTTTTTCACCTTTTTAAATGACAGTTTCAAAGTCCCTCTGACATTTAATTGACTTATACTGTGGTCCAACACATGATTTGTATGAGAAGAAGTGGACAAACCCCCTTTGGCTTGGTCCCTTTTTTCTCTTTGAGTTGATAAACTTTATGAAGTGTTTAATAAAGCTGCTTGGTTATGTTCAGCAGCACTTGTGCCACCTCTGTAAACTGCAGCCCTGCATCATTTTAATTCAATTCAATTTATTTATATTTAGCCTATTTACAACAAGTCATCTCTAGGTACTTTAGAAAGCATGACCCCCGAGCACATGGCAACGCCATCAGTGGCAAGAAAAAACTCAGTCTTGGGAAGAAACCTTGAGCAGAACCTTAGGGGGACCGTTCTGCCGAAGGCCAGCCAGGTAAGGAGGAAATGAGAATTAGGACAGTGGGAATAATGAAATGCTGACATAACTCTAATATTAGATGGCGAGCCCTGTCTGATGACTTTTATATCTCTGCTTCTTCGCCTGGTGACACAAAATAAGGTGCAGCTTTATTTGGTGACATCACAGCAGGAAGCTGGGCTTTCACAGTAGTCGCTATTGTAAATGAAAATGATTCTTTGGGTGTGTCTGTCAGATCCACATACCAGAACTTTAGGAGAGCAAGAATCCTGTTTGTTCCACAGTGTTACTCTAATGTCGCCACATCATCATTTAGGCCAAAGCGTCACTCGAGAATAGTTTTTCCCAGTTTTGTTTAACTACTTTACTTTGACAGTGAACATGCTCACTGAAGCCTGTATGCTCTGAGATGGAGGCCTGAGTGGTTGGTATTTTGGGTTAATTTCCTGGAGGTCCAGTCCTGGGAAGATTGGCAACTATCTTGAATGAAGTGGTCATAGTTTAGACATAGTTTCATGGGCCGCTGGGTGATGCAGTGGTTTAAGCCAAGGCTACAGTCCTCCTACAGTGGTCGCAGGTTAGAATCCTGGCCTGCAAGCCTTTGCTGCATGTTTTCCCCATTCTTCCGCTGTTGTTTCCTGGCTCTTCTTACTGTAAAAGAAGGCCACTAGAGCCTAGTGCACATCAGTCCTTTCCAGACTGATGTGCAGCAAAGGGTACTTCTCTGAGACCATTGATTTTGTCTTTCCCTTTCGGCATTATGCTAACTTGACTGCCATAGACCAGATAAGGGGCAAAAGTATTAAGAACTTAAACGTTAGTAGCTGCTTCATCATGAAAATGCCTGTGGAAATACAATGAAAAATGTTTTTTTTTATATATTTTCTTTGGTTTATTCCTGAATCATCATTCATGCTGCAGGTCTTCTGATCTCCTGATGATGGAGGTTTTTGGGGATACCAGCTTCCACAGTTTCGGCCATGAGCTCCCAGCTGTGTTTGACGGCATGAAGCTGGCCGCCGTGGCTGCTTTCCTGTATGTCATCGTCCGCTACCTGAACCTGAAGAGTCCAACGGCAGCTCCGGAGATAGTCCACCAGGACACGCCGCTGAGCCGCTACCTGCTTAAGTCCTGTCCAGTCCTGACCAAAGAGTGAGTTCACAGATTACCTGGACAGACTTATCACCTTTATTAGTCCTCCTCATGCACCCATTGACAAATCGTTAAAATTACCGGCCCACCAAAACAGCCATGAAGTATTTGTAAAACTCTAAATAAAAAAATAAAAAAAGTCGACACCATGTGGAAAAAAACAGAAACAAATACAAAGAAATAATGAAGATGTTCTGAAGCTGACTTTTATCTCTTTAGACAATATGAACCTAAATATTTGATGTTGTTTGAGGTTGTTGCAGCACCACAAAAAAAAGCAGGCTAATGGAAATATGTCATGTTCATTCCAATGGATGGTGGGTTCAAAGGGGTTAAAGATGTCATCATTGAAGTCTCCCTTGACAACAATAGTAGAATTTATTTGCACAGCACTGTTATTAATGTCAAGAAGGTTAACATTAATGAAAGTGGCATGGACACGGGGCTTCATTTGCACCGATGGCTTTGGGAAGGCGGTCGCGTGGCAGTGCTCGGGCCGATTTTCGCCGCTTGCGGCTATATTTGATGTTGTTTCGTTTCATTTCATTACATAAATAGTGTCATCTTCATATAATCTGACATTTGTATTAATGAAAACAAGATGGTCCTGAGAATTAAAGAAGCAGGTCTTCATCAAGGTCTTCATACTCAGCCTTGTGGTGCTCCTCAGTTGGTACAATCCATGTTTCCATGGTGATGGTCCATCCCAGATGCCTCAGAGTCCAGAAATGACACTCATTTCTTAACCAAAAAAAAATTAGAATACTGATTGGGAACACAAATCTGTGTCATCTGTAAACTGATATTTACAAACTGCCTCTGAACATGGTCAATGTTTTTTTTTTTTTTTTTCTGCTTATGTCGTTTACACACTAAAGCTCCTCCAGATTAGATTAAGTTTAATGATATTCTGGGCTGGGGAACATTGGTTTCAAACATTTAATGATGTTCCTCCTCTTGCTTTATATTCATCCTATGAGAAAGGTAACTCTATATACTGTTTATTACGCTTTATTTATAATCTACTTGCATCTACAGTGTCATATGACTTTTCATCGGTGCTTCCAGAAGAGTTTATGGTGAGTCACTGGAAACCGTCTTAGCTGACATGCAGATTGACTCTCCTGTAGGTCTGATTGTAGTTTGTGTGGTAGCCATGGTGATGTAACCTGGAGGTTGCTGTCTTCCTCAGGTACGTCCCTCCCCTGCTGTGGGGGAAGAGCGGTCACCTGCAGACCGTCCTGTATGGTAGAATGGGACGTGTCAACACTCCAACACCCCGTGGGGTCCGCAGGTTCCTGCAGATGCAGGATGGAGCCACGGCAAGCTTCGACGTCTTTGAAGCTCTGAGGGAGCACAGTTGTGAAGGTAGGCGGTCTGTTGGGCTTCAGCCTCACCACTCAAAATTTTTTCGGGGGAATCCTCCTGCTGATAGCCAGCTGGGTAAAGGAAGACATGAGGAGGGAGACAGGACAGAGAGAATAGGTACAAAAATATATAACATGGTACATAAATATCTAGTGGTCGGAGAGTCGGCCACACCAGCAGGAATCCCACAGTGGCATCCAGTCGACAGGTCCAGATAAACGCCAGGATGGTCAGAAGATGAAAGTTTTGGGAGGCAAGGGGAAATTCACCAAATGTATGAATTTTGAAGCAGATTTGACCTTTGCTTCACTCTCACGTCAACGCCCTTTGATGGAAAGTAACAGACTCCAATTTTTGTTGATTCACTAGTGTTGAATGATGCTTTTCCTTCCACTGATGATTGTCATATATGTTCAAAAGAGGGGCGTGTGGGAAAATTGACTAATTATACTAAGATATAATCAGTATATTTAATCACACTCACTATGTTTAAATGTGGTCTTACACATTTATGCTTATTCACCTTAAGATCATATACTTAACTCTGTTTCACATATGTTAAAGACAATAAAGGCCTAACTAAGTAGGTAAGGGGTGAGAGTTCGGTCACACATTCGGATTGACCCAGCAAGGCCAGGGAAGAATCTTTAGAGTTGGTAAATCTAATCACGAGGACATGCAGTAGCTGACAATCAGGAGCCAGGACGTCACTTGTCCAGCACCAAGGTCTCCTGAAGTGTCAGGAGAACCAATCGAACCATGTGTGTATCTGCCATTACAGAGGCTTGTTGTTTTACGATTTGTTACCTTAGCTATAAACAATATAAAAGATCCTGCTGCGGGGTACCCCTCAGAGCACTCCCGCTGTTGTCCTGCTCTTTGTGTGCACAAGTTGTATGATTAAATTCTTTTTCACTTTAACTCATCTCTCTAGTGCTCTTTAATAAGTGAAAATTTGCCACTACACATGATCATCTTCGGGAAACAGACCCCAGATCTGTTTTAGAACTGGACAATAGACCATCTTCCATCCTCTGACCATCCTGGCGTTTACCTGCACCTGTCAACTGGATGCCACTATGGGATGGTATTGTTGATGTGCAGTTTGACCATCCGACCACCAGATATTTATATATTTTTACACCGCATGTCATATATTTTCTCCCTCTCTTCTCTTTGTCCTTCATTCTCTCTGTCCTGTCTCCCTCCTCGTGTCTTCCTTTACTCAGCTGGCTATCAACAGGAGGGTCCCCCTATAATTGATCCAGATCCTGGTTCAGGTTTCTTCCCAAGAGGGAGTTTTTACTTGCCACTGTTAGGCTTTGCCCTTTTTTTTTCCAATTTAATATATTTATATAGCCATGTGCTTGGGGTCATGCTCTGGGTTTCTCAGAGGAACTAGACACAATTTGTTTGTAAATAGAATTGAACTTGAAATAAATGTTTCCAGTAGGTATAGACCTCAGTCAGTTGGACTCTTGTATCATGAAGCAATGCTGTTCTTGCTGTATTTGTTTGGACGTGGTGGAGATCAGCTTCAGGAACGCACAAACAGAAACAGCTCTAATGAGATCCTGGAGGAGCATCATGCCACACATTACAGTGGCCAATTAAATCAGCAGGAATGCAGAAGCTCTCTTGTGACTCCAGTTAATGCATTCCTACTTTTTCTGTGTCTGTGTTTGTGTGTCAGATGACATCACTATGGTAATCTGTCCTGGGATCGGTAACCATAGCGAGAAGAACTACATCCGGACCTTTGTGGATCACTCCCAGCGGCAGGGCTACCGCTGCGCCGTCCTCAACCACTTGGGTGCTCTGCCCAACCTGGAGCTCACCTCACCACGCATGTTCACCTACGGTAATGACCGCTTAATTACCATCACCTGATCTTATGACAACCTGGATCTGCTAAATTTACGAGTCCTCTGCTTCAGGCTGCACCTGGGAGTTCGAGGCCATGGTGGGCTACGTCAGACGCACTTTCCCACAGACGCTGCTGGTGGTGGTGGGCTTTAGTCTGGGAGGGAACATCGTCTGTAAGTTCCTAGGAGAAAACCTGTCCAACCAGGACCAGGTCCTGTGCTGCATCAGTGTCTGTCAGGGCTACAGCGCCCTCAGGTGGGTGGAGTCCAAGCGGAGGAGGGCTTTGTTTTAGTTTGACGGCTCCACCTTTTTACAGTCTGTGGTAGCTCTGCCCTCTTCTGCTTCCAGGGCACAGGAAACGTTCCTCCAGTGGGACCAGTGGAGGAGGGTCTACAACTTTGTTCTGGCAAACAACATGAAGAAGCTCATCCTGGCTCACAGGTGGAGGAACACACCTGTCTCTCATCTGTCTCCTACCTGTCTTTCACACCTGTCCCACATCTGTCTCCTACCTGTCTCACAGAATGAAAATCGGCTTTATCCTCCAAGTACATAGTCACATACAAGGCATTCTTTGCCCACAGTTGCTGTCTATCGTATGCACTGTGATAAAAAAATGTAAGAAAAAAAAAGTAAAAAAAAATAAAGTCAGCATTAAAAGAAAGTTATATCCATATCTAAGCTGTGTATTTACATAAGAGATTTTCTTATGTGCAATGAATGCAAGTACGCTGTAACTTGAAAATGATGAATGTTAACTCAACAGTTCCAGTGTTGTTAACTGTTCAGTAAAGTGACTGCTTTGGGGAAGAAGCTGCCTTGGTGCCTGTTAGTCCTGGTCTGGAGGACTCTGAGACCCTGTCCAGTTCTACAGCTGTCCAGGTCTTGGATAGAGGGTAGAATGGTTCCATTGATGCATTCTAGTGTCCTCACAATGAGTTGCAATCTGGTTCTGATTCTGTCCTGCTTGGTTGCAGCTCCAAACCAAACAGTGATGAAGGTCTATAGGACAGACTGGCTGACTGCAGTGTTGAACTGCAGCAGCAGTTCCTGGATCAGACTATGTTTCCTCAAGAACAGAAGGAAGTACATCTGTTGCTGGACCTTTTTGAGGATGGAGCTGATGTTCTGCTCCTGCTTTAGATCCTGAGAGATGGTTACTCCCAATCTGAAGTTCTCCATGGTGGCCACAGGGCTGCTGAGGACTGTAAGGGGGGACAGAGTTAGGGGATGTCTCCTGAAAGTCCACCAATATCTCCGCTGTGTTGAGCAAGTTCAGTTCAGATGTCACAAGAGCAGTGGAGAGAGGACGTATCCCTGGGAAGTGCCAGTGCTGATGGTCTTAGTGTCTTAGGTGAACTGTCCCAGCCTTACCTGCTGACTTCAGGTGGGCCAAATGGAGCTTTTCTGGTCTTCTGTCCCTGGAACACAGACAAATGTGTGGAGTGTCTTAGTTGGCACACATACATCCTCACAAAAAATTATGTACACTGTCACAATGTCTGTTAGTTTGTTGAGGTTGGTGGCTGCAGCTGCAAAAACACTCCAGTCAGTGGAGTCAAAACAGTCTTGTAGCTCCTGTTTAGCCTCACTAGTCCACTTATTCACTGTTTCCACTACAGGTTTCACGGATTTTAGTTTCTGCCTGTAGGCTGGAATGAAGTGAACTAAATAGTGATCAGAGTCCTAAAGCTGCATGGGGAACAGAGCGATAAGCATGTTGTAGGGTGGTGTAACAGTGGTCTAGCGTGTCCCAGGTAGGACAATTTACATGTTGTCTGTATTTAGGCAGTTCATGACTGAGTATTGCTTTGTTAAAGTCCCCAAGAATAATAAGCAGAGTCTGTGTGTTGCTGTTTGAGACGCATGATCTGATCAGCCAGCTGTTGTTCAGCCTCGTTCAGGCTGGCCTGAGGAGAGATGGAAACACCAACAAAGCTGAATGAGGAAAACCTCTGCGGTGAATAAAAAGGCTTGTTTGAGAGCGCAGTACTGAGGCAGCTGTCCCTCGTGCTATCTTTAACTGACAGGTGGAGAAACACACCTGTCTCACACATCTGGCCCACACCTGTTTCACACACCCGTCTCACACATCTGTCTCATATCTGACCCATCCGATTGTGGAGAATCTTGATGTGGATCAAAAACAACCTCAGAGGAACAACAGTGTCATGTTTCCATGACTGGGTTTATCTGAAAGTTTGAAAGTAGAAACTGGACTCTGACTTGATTTATTTAATTTCTTCTTTATTTTTAGATAATTTGGTTGCATGGAAGGGAGGCAGACTGTTGGTTGGTACAGAAAGTTTCAGTTTTCCGATGGGTGACAGATGCCTCCCCAATTTTCTAACTATCCATCAAAACGACAGAGAGCTTACGGAAAGAGCATGTCTGTGATTGGTCAGCTACTTCACTCCTCCAGTTTCCTCATTTCACAACACCCACATATTAAAAAATAAAATCCACAGAAAAGCATATACAGGCAATGTTCATGTAGAGGAAACAAAGAGGAGGGAGGGGGTGCTTATAAAGTTGAGCTACTTTTCTTTCAGTTCTGCTTCCTTCATTTTCTAATGAATATAATAGGATATGTTCAGTATGCCCAGCATTATTAAGAAACTGACATTTAAAAATCCATTAAATTAATGCACATAAGGATAATACTTTTTTTTTTTAAGCAAACTGTAACAGTTTCCTGCATTCCAGTTCAACATACTCGGAGTTTCTCCATAACCCGCTTTCTGAAATGGCCCCCAGCAGAGTTTGACCGAGTATGTTTTGATCAATAAAGATCATTTCCAGCAACTGTCTTGAATTATTATTATTGTTGTTAATAATGATAATAGTAATTTTAATAGATCTTGTGTCTTGTGACCTTTTGTACTGTAGAATGTTGAACTCCAAATTATTTGTAAACAAATTCATATTTTTTTCAATTTGTTTCTCTGTGGTCACTGCTGATGTCTTATTCTCTTGGAATTGTGTTAACACCTGAACATGACAGACCAGTAAACTGCTGAAACATCTACTTTTCTAGATGTCTGGTTCATCAATAATTAATCAGCAGCTCCTTACTGCAACTCTAAATCCTACAGGAGCAGCAGGAAGTACTTGGATCAACCACATGATTATTTTTAATGTTTGACTAAATGCCTCAACTGCATCATTGCTGACGTGATCACTTAGCGTCCTCTTCAGGAGGTATGATGAAGAAGAATCCCAGAGTTAATGCAGATGTCATTCCTCAGGGGCAGCTTCTCCAGCATGTCCTCCAGCAATGTCGATGACGGAGACCTGAACAGACTCTGTGGAGCCACATCTTTGGCACAGGTGGACGATCACATCATGAGGTAAAACATTACTGGACTGTGATTGGTTAGACTCCAGGAAGCTGCTCTGACATCATCATCGTTCCTGCAGGAAGTTCCACTGCTACAGCTCGCTAAGGGAGTACTACGAGAAGGAGAGCTGCGTTCACTTTATCCACCAGGTCTGTGACGCTCTCATCTTGTAACTTTACCAATGAAACGATTGTCCAGGAGACACATCAGTCCTACTAAACGAGGCTGTAATCAAAATCAGATGCTGTGACTCCTATAAACACGCATCATAAATTGGAATAACCTAGAAAATTCACTTTGAACCCGATGTATATCATGTTTATTCTCATTTAATTTATTTCCATTTTTCTGACCTGAAACACATCCCAGACCAGTATTTTCCAATTTGAGGTTTCATTCCTCACAACATTAAAAAAAATGTACCAACACCACATTCATCCCCTCACTCATGATTACATTCAGTCATCAATCACTGGAGGGAAAAAAAAAAAAAAAACAGCAAAAGATGAAGAATTGTCTTAATTATGGCTTTAATTAGGGAAGGTTTTAGATGTTTCAGATTCTGTGGATGAGTGACTGTTACAGTGGTGGAGATATAAAAAAAATAATAATTCTAGTCTTTGTGGAATGTTGTGGGGTTTTTTTCCCTGTAAATTTGTTTTTAAACAGAGAGAGATCATCTGTCCATCTTTGCTCCTGTTTAAGATAACATAATTATTTTAGTCCTGTTACCTCATCACCACTACTAAAGTTCTCAGTACCAGCTGTGTTGGAACGTGTTGCAGGTCAGAAATAAAATAAATGGATGTATATTCATTCGTGAAATTAAGTTGACAAGTTCAATGAATATGAATGAAAATCAAGCTCTCTGAATACTGTAGTAATACTGGGAGTAATACTGGAGTAATGTTGTCTTACTGGAGTGTTGCTGTAGTAATGCTGTACTATTACTGGAGTAATGCTATAGTATTACTGGGGTATTCCTGGATTATTACTGAATGTTGCTATAGTAATACTGTAGTATTACTAGTATATTATTGTAGTAATGCTGTAGTATTACTGGAGTAGTGTTTGTCAAAAGATGAGGTCGAGGAGGGCCCAGATGCAGGAGACCGGACGCACGAATAATCCAAAACATGATTTTATTATTAGAAGACAAAGCAAAACTATGGCAAGAATACAGAGAACAAAACAGTAAAGACCAGCGTGAGGCAGACAAAGACAAGACCTTATATACATAGACAAGGGTAATGAGACACAGGTGAAACAGATCAAGGAAACGAGGTCATCAAAGTCAAACAGAACAAAACAGGGCACAGGCAGGACTTCAAAATAAAACGAAAACACCAAACAAAACCCACACCATGACAATGCTGGAGTATTACTGTAGTAGTTTTGGAATATTTTCTGGAGTATTTCTTGATGAAACAGATCTTTCCCTCCAGGTCTCAGTTCCTCTCCTCCTGGTGAACTCTTCAGATGATCCTCTGGTCCATCCATCTCTTCTGGAGATTCCACGAACACTCGCAGGTTAGTGGTTGACTCCAAACATCCTCTCAGACTTCCTCAACATAGAAGAAGAGTTTGGAGTTGAATCATTTCACAGATGTAGAAAAATGCAACTATACCAAAGAGAGCTCAGATTTCAGGGTTTCTAAAGGTTCATGTTTGTGTTGAATCATCATCCATTTCTTCTTTTTTACTGTCTAGCCTGTTTTAGCTCAGTAATGTTTACCAAATGTATTTCTATTTGATAAAATTCTCTCTCTCATTATTTATCACTTTTATCAGAAGAAGTTTAGATACATTTTTTTCATATTTTGGGGTTTAAACTGCCTTTTATTTGTTTCTTATTAATTTTTGTATTTCTTTATTTGTGTGCCTTATTTATTTGTAGGCTTAAATGCTCTTTATTTATTTACTTTTAAAATACATGTTAAGGTAGAGGCAAAGAATGGGGGTTTAATGGTAAGGTAGATAGATGTGTAGATGATTTGAAGTTACTAAAACATTTTTATTTAATCCATCAGGTAGCAGAAATGAGACTGAATTGTTAAAGTGAGGTTACTAAAACCTGTTGAACATCTAGAATGGAGACTGCAGTTATAAAAATATAATAATGAAGAATAAACCGTCCGATGTCAGACTCGGTCAGTTATCAGGTGATTTGTAACTGAAGAACATTTATTTCTGCTCTTCTAGTATCAGAAATGTTTCTTAAGAAAAAGAAGAAGAGAAATGTTGGGTGAATCTGACTGGACTGGAGCAAACACTCTATCATCGTTCCTCTGCAGACTCTGAGGTGTTGATGAAGTCTCGTAGAACTGAATCACCTGAGGCAGTCTTGTTGAATCTTTCATGGCCAGGTGATCCGCCTCCGCTGCAGGGCTCCTTATCATCAATAATTCAGAGTTAACTTAACCTTGCTGACCTCCTTTCAAACACCAGAACATTAAATCATCTAATCATGCTGAATCTTTAGACCCCAGAGAGGACAGTCCCGACCCCTTGTCCCTCTGAAGACCCTGGTCTGAGGTCTGAAGGAAAACCAGTCCAGGATCGTGGCTTCGTGAAGAAAATAAAGATCAGGCCTGAGGGAAGACGGACCAAGCTCTGGCTGCATTAGTACAGGAACTGAATGATCCTGTAGCCATGGATTCTGCATCCATACACACAGTCGTATGTTCTCTACCAGTCCACAATGGATGTGGCCCAGTTGGTTATATCCCCCTCCAGGATCCAGGTCCAGTGTCCCAGGACCAGAACGGAGCTGGATGAGGTTTAACTGTCCTGGGCATTGCTCCTGGGTGGTGTCCAATCAGGGGGATGCCCAAAAGCAGGCCTGGGACACCCAGGGAACACCTGTCCCAGAACCCCTCCAGAACCCTCACTCACTAATCCTTTTTACCACATTTCCAAATCAATGTGGAGCAGCAACTGCTTCTCTAAGACCAGTTCTGATGTCATTCATTGTATTTAAGCGCACACCTCAAATGTCTGCTCACATGTTGATCAGCTGATCAATAATGATGATCATCAGCTGACCCAGATCAACAGCCCTGGTCTCATTGCCATCCAGTCTCATTGGTCCCCTCCCCCAGTCTGCAAACTGGTCCAGTTATAAACCTGCCCCCCACCCCTCCCATGTCAGACATATTAACTTTTGACAACGAACAGTTAAAGGTTCGTTGTCAAAGGTGCAACAAAAACTTCCTGCCTCAGGGTCATTCACCAACAAAGTCATGTTTATTATTTTCTCAAAGGTTCCTGCTTTAAAAACAGACATGAACTCAAGAATGGCAGTAACCATGATGGACCGAGGTGAAGTGTAAAATACCCCAGACTTAATTGGATTCAAGTCCAGATCCTGAACTGTCCTGCGGTCCATTTAGACCAGTGGAGTTGAGCTCTATTTCATCACCATAGTTACCCTCAAAGGGCCACATCATCACCATGGTTACCGTTAAAAGGCCATGTCATCCCCATGGTTGTCGCTATAGGGCAGATGCAAGATTTCTTGGGCATAAGTGATAGTGACTTTACCTTTTTTAATTTAAAAAAAAAAACTTTTGTAAAAACAAAACATTTTGTTGTAAAATGTACAATTTCACAAGATCAAGACTTTTCTTTCATAGAATCACAAATTTGACTTTTTAACTTAAAATTACTTTTTTTTGTTCAATATTTTTTGAAAGAAAATTACAGGTAGAAAAATTGCACATTTTCCTATCATTTTCAACTTTTTTTTTAATTTTACAGAAATCACAGGTTTTGACAAAAATTTAAAAAATCTTTTTCAATCATTTCTCACTGTATTCAAAATTTGGTGAAAAACGTGACAACAGACGGAGCTGAGTCAGAGGAGGTGGAAGAACTGTTTCTTCAATTAAAACAAATGGAAGCTTCCTGGTCTACTGGGGTGGTTAAAACTTTGTTCTGCTCGTTTCCGTCTTTCAGAGAAGATGCCCAATGTCATGTTTGTCCAAACGCAGCACGGAGGTCACATGGGCTTCTTTGAGGGCGCCGTGCTGCTGCCACAGCCGCTCACCTGGATGGACAAAGTGATCGTAGAATTTGCTGACGCAGTCTGCCTCTGGGAAAAGAAACAGCCGCTCTGCAACCGGCTGGCAAAGCACACAGGCAGACAAGCGCGCACCTGACAGTTTCAGGTGCATCCGTGTTGCAATGCTGACAACTCTATGAGCTGGGAATTCTGGGAAATCCAGGAAGACGTCATCGTCAACCCAGAAAACAGGACTGGCTCCATCCTGAGCCGCTTGTGGGCTTCAGGTACGATCTCTCCACAAAAACCACTCCAGAAAATAAAATTCTGATCGGTTTGTGAGTAATCAAAGATTTCTAAAACACAGCTTAGTTTAAACAAAAAAACAAAACAAAACTAGAAGTATAAAGTATAACTAAAAGTTAAAGTATGAAAAAAATCAAAAGTGCCTTACCATAAATGAGACATAACTGCTAAGTTTAACTTATCTGTGGTGTCCAGCTTTAGTTTTGATTGTTGTGATTGATTTTCAGTAAATTCTTTCATATGATTTATTATACAAAGGTAGAGCTTAAATGGTGAAATTAAGATTTTAAGTTTATAAAATTCAGATTTTATAAACTTAAAAATTAATTTAAAAAAAAAAAGAAAGAAAATGTTTGTTTTTTTTCCACAAATGTGTAAATTTATACCAAATTTCTGGTTTCAAAAACATGCAAATTAAAAAAACAAAACAAAAAAAAAACTAAAAAGAAGTGTTGTTGTTGCTGCTATTTTATGATTTATTAAAACTTTATGAGCACTTTAAACAAATTTGCTTTATTGTTGAGTAGTCATTATCACATCAGCTGCTTTGGATTAAACTGAACAAACTCTCAGCAGTTTTTTCAAACACCTTTAATATGTTATATTAAATGGTTATAGTTTACCATCTTCAATGATAACTACGGTCAACACGAGAGGTGTTTAAAACTTCAGAGAGCAGATGAGAGGTGGATGCTACATAAAAAATTCTGTTTGCTTCTGGTTTGTTAATTTTGTGTTTGTTACTAATCAACTGTCTCATTTGCTCAAATACAACCTGAGGCATCTTTAACGCTTTTTTTTTTTTTTTAATGTGCAATACAGATTTACCTGCACTTTATTGAATTTTAATGCTTTTTTTATATTGTGCATCATCATATGATTGTAACTTTTATAATCTGATAAATGCTCTGATTTATAATCTATGAATAAAAGCGATTTTCATCAGTAGTGTCTGTCTTTCTACATTCAGCTACAACTTTATTTTACAGACGTTTGAACATGTTATAAGAATTAAAGGCGCTGAATGAGTCCTTGTGTTCCACAGGGTTCTGGACTTTTCACTCCTTACACGCTTCCGTTATGTACCGTATTAGCCATCTTTTCAGATGATAGTCTGATGTACCAAGAAGTTAGATGAGATCCTACAAACATGAAAGACCTAGCCAAGAAATCTAAACATACTGCTAGTGAATCTGAATCAACAGGTCCGTGCAGCAACTCTCTGCTGAAGCTCATTAGGTTCAAAAGTCTTGGGGAGCCAATAGATCAGTCTATCCTTGTAGAGTCTCTCTGAGAGGGTTTAACATGATGATGACAGAGCTGAGACATTTTAGTCTGGATGGTAAACAGATAAGATGGCTGCACCTGTATCCCTGGGCCCAGAGTGGGAGACATTGAGTTTGAAACTGCTGGAGAAAGCTAAAATTTAGTGAAATTGTAATCCACGTTGGCAGAAATGACATCCAACTGCACCCAACAGTCCCAACTCTTCACCCTGTCTGTCTGATCTCAGTCTCAGATTGTCCTGACTCATTTAATAGAATACCTTCTGTAGTCTCTCTCTCTCTCTCTCCTCCTTTTTCAGCTGATGTTGTGGTGATGTTGCTCTCCCCCTCACCTCCCAAACCTTCCATCTTCTGACCGTCCAGGTGTTTACCTGCACCCATTTACTGTCTGCCACTGTGGGATGCTCGCTGGTGTGGCTAGCCTGCAGTCTGACTCTCTGACCACCACATATTTATATTTTTTATACCAGATATTTTTGTACCACGTTATATATTTTTGTCCCTCTCCTCTCTCTGTCCTGTCTCCCTCCTCATGTCTTCCTTTACCCAGCTGGCTATAAGCAGGAGGGTTCCCCATATAATGGATCCAGGTCCAGGTTTCTTTCCAAGGAGAAGTTTTTTCTCTCCACTGTTAGGCCGTGCCATGTGCTCAGGCATCATGATCTGAGTTTCTGCGAACTAGAGACAACTTTGTTGGAAATAGACACATTATAAATTGAATTGAATTAAATTGATTGTAGCACTAAGCAACTACAGCTTCAGAAGCAACAGTTGATCTTCCTGGATGAGGAGGTCCTATGGCTCGTTTTCAGACATACATCTGCCCAGATGTGGCTCTGATCTGTCAGAAAGACCTGGATGACTCCTGGATTCCTGTGATGAAATTCAGATAGCGGCACATTAACCGCGTAGTTACCAGAATCTGTCCTTGTATTTACACACTGGTCAAACTCCATTCAGCTTCTGTGCCTGTTCACTCCATCCGTGGTCGGTTTTTGGTTCTTGGTGACATGTTGGTTACTACCAACATCCATGGACTCGCCTCTTTCTGTTAGGAACCTGTAAAGCAGGAAACTACCTCTGGTTCTGATGGGGATTTCTTCCTCTTCACTGTCACTTCGTGCCAAATCAAAATAAACATTTGATGCAATGTTCCTTTGTGGTTCCTTTGTTAAAAAGTCGGTATTTATTCATGAGCCAATATTATAACTGAATTATAATCGTCCGAAGGATTACTTTTTTTGTGAATTGTTGATATGAAAAAAAAACTGACCTTAAATACAGTTTATTGTACATTTATGGACATTTGTTATTGGTGCAAAGGAAGCTCAGTCGAGATCTTTAGTCCGGATGAATCACCACATCTGCACTTTTCAGATTAAATACTACCTCTGGGGGAGACACTAGTTTCTACCAGTTTGTTACATTACCTAATGGATCTTGAAATCTCCTTCAGAAGTGATGGCCACTGGAATGGAATGATCATCAATATATATAGTAATCAATACAAGTGATCAAGCAGCTCTTTATCATTATTTTTATTAAAGGAACAGATCTCTTCTTTTTATTTAGCTGTAGTTAAACCCAGAAATAGAAATGTGAAAGTGATTTGTCTCCAATCAACATTTTACATCGTCTCACATCAATGGCCAACTCCTCAGTCAAAATTGTATCTTGGTAGAATTTTTGACACTAGAAACGAGAGTGGATACCAATCAGCAGAAGCGTGGACTTAAGTCTCATAACTTCGGCTCGAGTCAGAATCAAGTCGTTAATTTGGTGACTTTAGACATGAAATAATGTAAAAAGACTTCCAACATGGACTTTTACACCAATGACTTGTAATTTAACTTGCTGGTCCGCGTCCTCAGCCAACGAGCGGTAATCCTTCGTCTTGCTCCGGGGGAGTTGGCCAGCACGGTGCGCACAGCTGGAGGTAGCTGAGTAGAAACAGGTGGGTAAAAAGGAAAGAAACATCTCCCGAGCCAAGCAACGGCAGCATGTGCTCCATCAGCTCCGAGGGCTTGCGGTCCCCCAAAGCATCCAGGGACAACAAAAGATCGGCCCGTTCAGCGTCTGAAAGTTGATAAAGCCACAGCAGGTTTGCCTTGAGAGCGAGGTGAATTTGGTTTTATATTTGGCATTCGCTTGTTTTTTCAGTTTCCGACCTTAATAGCATCATGAAACCCGCACCAATTCCATCCAGGTTAGTTTTATTTTGTACAGATAAGTACGACACACATTGAACGCACAAAATGCAGAAGATGGTACCATCCATGTTTTCTTCCTTTTGATGAGTATGCACATCTACATGGAGATACAAATTGCTGGAGGTGAAAGTTACAGCATAGCCTACAAATGATGTGTTGTAAAAACTTAGATTGAAATAAGTGCGACATGTGGTGTCATGATTATGCAGACACTTTGCTTGACTTCTAAACTTTTTTGTTCTGAATTGCAGCAAGTGAATTTCATAGATATACCAGCAAAATGATGAGGCTGATAATAGTTTTCTTCTGTGATGGTTAATGCAGCGATTGAGAGTTTTGAACATGTGTGATTACATTGGTGTTGGTAGATAGAAAGTTCAGAGAGCTATTTCAAAATAAAACTGAATAATATTCATAAAATATGCTCAGTGAATACTGATTGTTTCTGGGATATTTTTAGATGTTTTTCTGGAAGATAACTGGTGTGAAACATCAATACCAACCTCACAAACTGATGACAAGTAGCTACATTGGTGTTGGTAGATAGAAAGTTCAAAGAGCTATTTCAAACTAAAAACAGGAAATATTCATAAATAATATTCAACGATACTACAGTTTTCTGGAATATCTTATTCATTTGTTCCTGGTAGATAATGGTTGTGAATGATCAATGCCAACCTCAGAAACCGATGAGAAGCAGATTTGTGTTTGTAGGTTGAAATTCCTGTGAGCTATTTCAAAATAAAACCGGGAACTATTCATATAATGCTCACTGGACACTCCTTGTTTCTTGGATATTCAAATGTTGTTGTTTTTTGTTCTTTTTTTCTGGGAAATAATGGTTGTAAAGGTGCTGGCCTGAAAAACAGATGAGAAGTATTTTGGTGCTGACAAGTTTGAATTCCTGAGTGTTATTTCCAAATAAAACCGAGAAATAATAACTAATGTTGATGTTGTTGACTTTTCATTTCTGGGATATTTCTATTAAAAAAAAAGGGGGGGGGGGGGGTAGATAATGGTTGTGAAAGATCTATAATAAGCTTTAAATTAGACAGTAATTGTGTGTTGGTGTTATTTTCTTGATTGTCCAAACTGAAAAAAAATCAGAGATTGCAATTTTTCGATGGTCCTTAAGCGCTCCGGCTGCCACACGGTACTCCGAAGGACATTCAACGTTGTTCCTTTGAATTTTCGCCACAACCACTGAGGTTGGTGAGTTAATGACACCTGTGAAATGTCTGTCGCACTAATCTGTACAAAATAAAACTAACCTGGATGGAATTGGTGCGGGTTTCATGACGCTATTAAGGTAGGAAACTGAAAAAACAAGCGAATGTCGAATATAAAACCAAATTTACCGCGCCTTCCTTAAGCGCGCCATATTTGTTGGTGACGTCCGGCGGGTCCCGTAGCAGACCCATCAGACGGCGGGTGGAAACGGAATCCAACGCAGCAACAACGTGAAAGTACTTGGTCTCGTCCATAGTAATTCCACGTGGAACCACGGCTCCGGATCGTGCTACCAGAACTCAGGAAGTTTAATCACGGCCACAGATACAGCAGATGAAGCGGTGACAGGAGGTGAAACCACGTGGAGAAGCTGTGGTAGCAGCTGGCGAGTTGTCCAACTATGTCATGTTGAAATGTTCGGGTCACCAGTGTGAAAGTCAGCAGAAATTGACGAAAAGTATTTTTAGTCTCACTTTATTCTAAAATGGCTTCCAAAAAAAAAAAAGAGAGAGAAATGGGGGACAGCCATTATGAAACTCTTCTCTCTCTTCTATTTCCACCTTTCTCTCCTTGACAATAAGAAATTACATTCTGGTGTGAAATATATATATTAGTGTCCGCCACACTGTTCACTTAAAAACACTTGATATTTAACCCAAAACCCAAAGATTAAAATGTGTATTTAATTCGACTTGTGATTTGCTTATGCTGACTCAAGACCTGACTCGTGACTTGAATATTTCAAATAATTATTTTTAAATTATTAATTCATTATTATCATAATCCTGCATCTTTCTGGATTAAACAGTCTTAATCCAGTGTGTTCAAAAAGAGAAACTTCTGAAGGACTTAGGACATGTGAATGTTCAGTCTGATAAACGACCAACTTCCAGCCAGTTTTCACATGAACAACTTTATTGACAACAACGTGCAGCTCCTCACTTGTCTGTGCTTCGTCAGGACATCTGGGGGACGGTGTCTTTTCCAACTTCTCACGCTCAAGTCTTTCATTTGTAGCTTTCGCTCCTAGAGGTTAGGTTTGGCGTTGATTCTTTATTACATTGAAGTCCATTTGGCGTCGTTGCCATGGGAAAGGAGGACATTCACTAAAGCAGCTTGAACAGATTAAAATGTCTTATTTATTTCAACTCGTGGCTTCACTATACCAACTCATGACTTGATACTTGCTTCTTTTGACTCATTACTTGGCTATTTCGACTCATGAATTGACTATTTTCACTTGTGACTTGACTTGAGACTTCCTTGTTCTGACTCATGACGTGGGACTTTATTTTTACTTGTGATTTGACTATTCCGACTCATGACTTGAGACTTGACATGGGATTTGAAGATGCTTACTTGAGACTCCTTTTTTCTTGGATTAAACATTCTTAATCCAGCATTTCTTGGATTAAACAATCTTAAACTCTCTCTTAAACACTTTCTAAAGTGCCTAGAGATGACTTGTAAATAGACGCTATATAAATAAATTGAATTGAATCCAGCAGTGCTTTGGATTAAAAAATCGATCTTAATCCAGTGTTTTCTTGGATTAAATGAGCTTAATCCAGTGTGTTAAAGAAAAACTTCAGAAGAACTCGGGACACGTGAAAATTAAGTTTGACAAACCACCGACTTCCAGACAGTTTTCACAAACAACTTTATTGACAACAACGTGCAGCTCGTCACCTAAGACGGGAAATAGTTCCGTTGCTCATGAGAACCTGAACTATAGAGGTTTCAGCTGAATAATTTAGAAAATTTGTGACACGTTTTAGCTGATTGTGCTTCATCAGGACGTCTGGGGGATTGCGTCTTTTCCAACTTCTCACGCTCCAGTCTTTCATTCATAACTTTCGCTCCTACAGGCTAAGTTCGGCATTGATTCTTTATTACATTGAAGGCCCTTCGGCGTTGTCGCCACAGGATCAGAGGACGTTCAGTCCAGCAGTTTGGCTGCCGTGGCTTTGCCATCATATTTGGAGCCTTTTCCGTCAAATTCGGAGGGAAGGATGTCGGCGTCAAACTCCTTGTAGTAGTTTTCCAACTCGTCTCCATGAACAAACACCTGCGAAGGAAAAGACAGCAGCCGTTAGTCGACAGTTGAAGATCGACATTCAGAACTTTAGATGAGCTGGAACCTTCCAACTCTCCTGCCAGGTGTTAATTATCTTTAAAGATGCTTAAACTGGAACTGTGAATAGAAAACCTACTCGTACATTTTAATTGATCTAAAACTCACCTGAGACGTCTCTGGTGATTAGAGACTGAATGAACCTGAACCTTTTTTCAAATCTACAGGTCACTTTATCGTGAAAACCAAGGAATGTCCGATAATCCCAACATTTTACTTGTAAATTCAAAATTACAACTTTTTTTAGTATTGAGTTTGAAAAACAGTGACTTTTTGACACAAAACAATGACGTTATGTTGCCAAATTTTGCTTTTCATGTAACTGTAATTTTCATTCTTAAAGAATTTTTGCTCTAAAATCCTAAATTTCATAATATGACAATTTGTTATAAAATAAAATCAAAAATTGTGATTTTTGACATAAATATACAACTCAGGTGTGTCTCAGGTGTTTCTCGGATGTTCTGGATTAGAACGGGAAGGACCTGAAACTTTCATTTAAGTGGGACTCACTCTTTCCAGCAGCTTGCCCTTCATCAGGGGTTTGACCACGTTGTAGGTGGTGGTGAAGTACCAGGGCTGGTGGATGAAGTGCACAGCTTTGAAGCGGGCCGGAAACGAGTCCTACAGGAACACAGAGAGGAGAAGATGTCGGTGAGACGATGCCAAAGACACCCAGCAGGTCAGACGGAAAGCAGAGGAAGGACGCTCCCCACCTGCAGCATGTCCACCATCTTCTTCAGCTCGGTGGGTTTGATTCCCGACGCCTGCTGCATGGTGAAGCCTTTAAAGTTCTCGATGATGCAGAAGCCGTTGATCTGAGTCTCCTCATTCTCCAGAAGCTTCTCAAGGATGACGCAGTAGGCACGAAGGATCTGTACAAGACACCATCAAACACCTTCAAGCAAAATGTACTACCTCCTTTCTTAAGGTTTTTCTGTGTAAAAACACAATAAAAATCATCTTATTCTAGGTCAGAGGTGTCTGTTTCATCCTGGGTAACATCATCACTATGGTTACCATCACCATGATTACCATTAAAAGGTGACATCATCCCATGGTTACTGTGAAAGGGTTGCATCTCTCGAGGCAAAAATAGTTTTTTCTATGGAGGACATACTACTTCTGAGTTTTAACAATTTATTGACAAAATTTCAAGATGTTTGCCTGGATAAGGTTTTTTCTGAATTCAGAGTGTCAGCAGTAAATGTTTCTGATCTCATTATCCAGGAAAAAAGCCCCGCTTATCGGCTCAAGCACAGTATAACATTACAGATTTGGAAAATATGATTGGTGGGAAAGGTCCCTTGTGGTTTTGGCTTGAGGGCTCTCAGTGGTCAATGGGGCTGTCCAGGCTTCCTGGAAACGCATCCTCCAATCAGCATTTGTCTCATCTTCAATGTTCTTCATGTGTGTATGCGAGTGCATTTGTGTGTTCTCACCTCTCTTACTAGCAGAACATCTGCAGCTCTTCAAGGTTGCCCAAAGTTATCCACATTCTTCAAACTCATCTAACAGTCTAACATAACTTTTACTAAGTCAAAAGTTCACCTGGCCTTAAACACAATAATAACCATTTGCAGTCTTGATTCTTCAGCTGGCTAAAATCACTTTATCATGTTCACATAGTGCAATGGGAGTCATTCACGATTATTGTCTTCACTTGATTAAAATTGCTTAGGCTTAATCATATAGGGCATAAATCATTCATGGGCCACTTTGTCACCACAGTTACTGTTAAAGGGCCACATTGTTACCTTGGTTACTGTTAAAGGACCAGCTATTCTTTATGTTGGAGCCATGTTTCTTTTTTGTGTGAAGTTTTTCCTCCAGCCACTAGGGGGCTCTAGTCTGATGCTGGTCTGAAGACATACCTGGTTATTTAAGGCTACTCCTCAGTTTCTCATGTATTGTTAATTAGAATTAGTTTTTCTACTGCACTCAGTTTAAGTTTCTTTGGTTTTGAATTATGTAAATGGCAATATAAATGGACATTAGAAAGAAAATAAACCACTGGTACGATCGCAAATATAAAGAATCTTGTCCTGACACTTCAGTCAACATAAAAACAACATTTTAGAATTTAATACCCTTTATTTTCTCATCCAGCTGTGTTGCCAGATTTCCCACTAGTTCCTGGACTCCGTTGTTAAAAAAAATAAAGAGAGAAAAAAAGAGATTTTTGCCATAAAGTCTAAAATTTCACGGAATTTGTGACTTTGTCATGAAATTAAGGGCTTGGTACTAAATCACTTTTTTTTACTATCGCAAATTTTAAAAAAAAATGGACTTTTAAAAAACAAAACAAGAAATAGCTAATTTTATTGTATGGAGGAGAAATTTAACAATATAAAAACTTTTTTTTCATTAAAAAGATATAATTTTTGCCATACCACTACAAATTTCACAAAACTTTATCACTTTATCATAAAATTGAGACTTTTTTTTGTAAAAAAAAAACAATTTGTTATGTAAAAAAGCAAATTTTGAAAGATCCACACTTTTTACAATAGAATTACAAATGTCACAAATCATGACTTTATAGAATAGGAGAGGCTCTGGATCCTTCATGCATTGATAGTCTTGCAGATGGCTCCACAGAGTTCCTGCGTTTAACTTTGGATGCTGTTGCTTCTCTGTAGTAGTCAATCCTAGAAAGTCTGCGCCCTAGTATAGTGCAGAAATATGGAGTTTTGAACAGAAATGTAGAAGGCTAGAAAGAAAGTGGCGCTCTACAAATTTAAAGGAATCACATCTTTCTTGGAAAGATAGTTTGGTGACGTATAAAAGAGCTCTTTGGAAAGCTAAGAAATCGTATTACTCATCATTAATTAGAGAAAATCAGAATAACCATAGATTTCTCTTCAGCACAGTTGCCAGGCGGACTCAGAGTCACAGCTCCATCGAGCCACGTATCCCATCTCATTTAACTGCTGATGACTTGATGAACTTCTTTATTAACAAAACTGTATATTACGGATCAAATTCATGTTCTCCTGCCAGCGATAAGGACTGCATTGGACAGCACAGAAACCTTGGAATCAGCTGTAGCTGCTGGTTCTTACCTAGACCGCTTCTCTCCTATTGACCTCAGCTGTTTCTCACTCAGAGCCATCTAAGTTATTTACTGGACCCTGTTCCTTCTAAACTCTTTAAAGACATTTTCCCATGATAGGCTTTAAAATCCTGGATCTTGTCAATGAATCCCTTCTAACTGGATATGTACCCAGAGGTTATAAGATTGCAGTAATTAAACCTTTACTCAAAAACGTGTCACTGGATTCTTACAATATAACAATATAACAGGCCTATTTCCAACCTTCCTTTTATCCTTAAAATTGAAAATTGTTTCAAATCAGCTAAATTATCATCTTTGTGGAAACAGTATTAATAATGAGCTTCAATCAGGGTTTAGACCTCATCATAGTACAGAAACTACATTGGTCAAAGTCACCAGTGACCTTCTCATGTCTTCTGACAGTGGATTTGTCTCTGTTCTGGTCCTCTTGGATCTCAGTGCAGCATTTGACACCATCAACCACAATATTCTTCTTAATAGATTTGAGCAGGTTGTTGAAATTAGAGGAGCTGCATTAAGATGGTTTAAGTCATATTTATCAGACCGATTTCAGTTTATCCACGTAAATAATGACTGTTCAGGTTGTACTAAAAAAAAAATCTCATAGTCTCCTAGTAGAACACTCTTCTCCCTGAATGCAGGTTTGCTTGCTGTTCCAAGAGTCTGTAGGTCTACAAAGGGTGGAAGAGCCTTCAGCTATCAGGCTCCTTTATTATGGAATCATCCCCCAACCTTGGTCTGGGAGACCAACTCCCTCTCTATATTTAAGGTTAGATACATTCCTTTTTGATAAAGCCTTTAACTATATAATCTCTTACATCAGTGTTTTTCAGCCCTGGTCCTCAAGGCACACTGTCCTGTATGTTTTAGATGTCTGCCTGCTCAAACACGCCTGGCTCTAATTAGTGGGTCATTGCCAGACTTGTGTAGACCTTGAAGACAAGCTGATGGCCATCCAATCAAATGTGACTGAGCAGAGAAACATCTAAAACATACAGGACAGCTGGCTTTGAGGACCAGGGTTGAAAAATTGTTTTTACACAAAATAAAGAAATTACAAAGAGGAGCACTAACTTTCTTGACAGCATATCTACTGTCCCTAATCTCCAATCTGAGAGGTGGAACACCATACCTCGTCAAAAGTGATTTCCTCGTAGTCCCAGTTCTCGATGTTGAAGAGCAGAACCACACGGCCGTACTTGTCTCTGCTGTGCAGGATGCCGGGGTATCCGGCCTCGATAGTGCTGCGTACGGCCTCTGGGGTCAGATTCTCGAACAGCTCGGGGTAGTCCCTCCTGAAGCGAACATATCCTGGACAGAGGGTCGGGGGTAACGGGGTAGGAGTTAAGGCCTTGTTATACTTCTCAGGCTCCGTAGACACATAGACATGGACCTTTCAGACTTCTCCATTGCTTGGTGAGTATTGCAAAGCAATTCACCTCCAGGGTGTAGACCACCACAAACCAGCCTACTATCCATGACATCTATGGCCATTAACGTTCTGGGTTAAATAAGCAATAAACAAACTGAGGTAAATAAACGGTCATGGATTGTTTATTTACATCAGCCTGCCACACAGAGATGTGGGGTCTGTTTAAGAAAGAGAGGTTACTGAACCCCAAGAAAGAGGGTTCAGATGATCCGGTTTCAGAAACTGAAAACCTAGTCTCTATTACCATGGTAACTGACTCTGTTGGGGTCACGGTAAGGGTTGGGGATCAGGTTTAGGGGTCAGTGTTAAGGGTTGAGGGTCTGTAAACACACCCTTCATGAGGTCAAAGGCTCTGGGGACGTCGTACTTCCTGGCCCGTATGAAGCGGATCAGCAGACTGTCTGGTTTCTCCCCGAATGTGTCCTTCACACCCTTGGCCAGCTCGTCTCCAGACTCTGCCTTCTCCTTGATCATTCCTCGCAGCTCCTTCACTGCAGACACTCGCTTCTCGTCCGTCTCGTTCAGCTCATCCTTGGCCTGTGGGGGGAGCCAGAGAGCACCATTATGGCACGCTTCATACTCACGATGTTTATGCTTCGATCAACGGCCTACGTTGTCTTCTGGGTTCAAGAGTATTTTTTTTTAAAATGTGATTATTATAAATAGACATGTTGATCCTGAATGGACCAGGTTTACCTTCTGCCTGGTGTGGTCCGGCAGGTTGGCGCAGGGTCCAAAGACCGGTCCGTGATCCTTGACGGTCAGACGCTCCAGCTTTGCCCTGAGGGCCTGCTCCTCCTCCGAGACCATACGGTAGGTTCCACTCTGAGGAAATTTAACAAATGTCATGAAAACAGCCCTGGACTGAACATCACACTTCCACTGTCGTGCTAAACAGTTGTGACGAGCTTATTACAACGCTGTTTGGTTTGGGAACAGTTTTATTAACCCTTCCTCTGATGAGCAGCAACTGTTACTCCTCTAAGACTCTAAGACAGGTGTTATTGGTGCGTTTATACGACACATCCGGTAAATAAATGGAGGGAATATCACACATGTTGATGGGAATGTGTGAAGAATACTGGAAATATGGTAAAGTAAATGTCAAGAGGTTTTTAAGAGGAAAATATAACCCAGAACACCCTAACACCAAAGCAACACCAGAAAAAAATTATTTTACTTTGAAGGAAACCACAATGGTTGAGTATTATTTATGTATTTCATATTTTTATATGTTATTCATGTGTTATTTATGTGTTTTTGTGATGTCATTTAATTTAATTTTATTTTATTCTTTTTTATTTTGTTGTGTTGTTTTGTTTTAATTTATTAAAAACTAACAATCGGAATGTACCACATACAATAAGGCTTAAAATTCTTTAGAGGTTGTTTAAAAGTAAAGCAAAAAGGAGTCCAAAAACATCTGCTTTTCTACACGCCTGCATCAATAACTGATGATCAATTCATCAATAACTGTGGATCAGCAGCTCCTACCAGCATTTTTAGATTTTCCACATCATTATTTATTAACT
>JBAMYA010000021.1:1594350-1609171 GCA_037176975.1 Arrhamphus sclerolepis | reverse complement strand
CCCCATGGAAGCTGAACAGCCTCGGAAGTGAGGAGTTTTGTTGATTTAGCCAATGATCACCTAGAATTTTAGAAAAAGCTTGATGCTCTGACCCACCTCCTGGAAGCCGGACTACAAGCCCATAGAAACCCTTAGAAGCTCGGCTTATGCTTAGGAAACTGTGCTGAGAAAATGTAACGAGTAATGGCATTAATTGTAAAAAAGTATGCAATTTTATTTTTACTTAAGTAAAGTAAAGATATGTAAAAACTGACTTAAGTAGCTACTGTAACAAAGTACCAATACTTTGTTGCCACTGCATTGCATATTCCAAGTGCCAGTTTTGTCAGCCAGTTTTACCACTCCAAGGCCCACGATTTTGGCTGCTGCCAAAAAAGACACATCAGATTGGCCCTCCTGCAGGTGGTAAACCCACAGGAGAGCAAGAGAGCTGAGCCCAGCAAGATCCCATGGTTGAAGGTCCAGCTACCAAGCGCTTGCTGACGAACCCCTCCCCCAGGCCCGGTTCCAGGGTGGTGCCTCGGTAACCCTTGGGATATCAAGTTCTTGTTAATATTCTCTCCATGCATGTCTACTGAATCACAAATTGGTTTGTCCTGTCACCCAGGCCAAACCAATTTGCCATGGGAGACCCTACCAGGGGCAAATGCCACAGACAACATAGCTTCTGGGAACATCTATTCTATTCTATTCTATTCTATTCTATTCTATTCTATTCTAAATGAGGTGAGGTCAAACCGGCTGAATCCGGACTGCTTGACAATTGACCCTTCTTCAGCCTTCTGATTGGTCCCTGATTGACCAAACAGAAAAATCATTGGGCCACATTCACGAATATTTCTATTTCCCGCAAAAAATAAATGCGCAAAATCACCGTGGGATTCATGAAACCTGTGTACCGGCCACTTTTGTTCTTACCGTCGTGCGTATGTTTGTGAATCAGATTTGTTCTAAATACGCAGGTGCGTGCTCGTAGTTTCTGATTAGCATACTGCCACGCCCCCATTTCTCCAAATAAGGTAACCGCCTGCCTCGAGTTGATTCATGAATGAATGAAGCGGTTACCGAGGAGAGACGTAGGCCTACATTTCACAGTTTGTTAGAAGCGATGGCACCAAAAGGCGAAATAAGAACTTTACAACCACAGAAATTGAAACAGCTGTGTCCAAGGTAGAAGCCAGAAAATTAATAATTTCCAATGTCTCATCGATATGAACAAAAAATAAAAGTAAAAAATGAATAAATAAACAAATAAAAATGCTTGGACGCATTACTGCAATAACGGTGCCGTTAACGTAGAATCACAAGAGCAGTGCATTGTGGCCCAGATAAGTGAAAATAAAAGTTGATGCCAAGATGGAAAAAAAAAAACGCATTCCCAGTACTGTTTTGCAAATTAAACAAGCTGTGGACCTGGCCAACGGGGACAGCGTTAAGGATATGAGACAGATCATCTGCACGTTGATGGAGTTTTTTTTTCTTTTCATGAATTGTATTGAGTCAGTCGATGGAGCTTTGATTAGAGCTATGATCGGGTCTTAAAAGCTGGGCCTGATACTACTCATTTACAACACAACCTGGAGCACAGCGAGAGCATATGGAAATGACTGAAATTAAGCCCGAACCCATTGGATCCTGTCGGGTTCAGAAAAAGATCTTCAGCTTTAGGTTTGATGCACAGGATGACCTGATTCAGAGAGAGTTTTGAAACCCCAGCCTGGTCTAGCCTACTATTTTTCTCTGTAACCTGTAGCCATGGAAACCAAGCGTGGCCAGGACTTACATGAGGTAGGAGAACGACGTGTTGGATGATATAGATGCTACAGCTGCAGTAGCTACATATTGACAATTGGAAACAGCTAAGCAATTCATAATTTTCCTTATAGGCTCTGCATGTACTTAAAAGCTCTGTATTTGCTTTCTCTGAATCAGTTCGGCGTCCTCATTTGTGCGTACGTATGGTCTGAGGAAGTTCTAAATTTGTTCACAGAGTAAGAACAAATTCAGGTAAGAAAATATATCCCGAATTTGTGCGTCAAACGTTCGCACGCACAGTTTAAGCACAGATTTGTGAGTACGCACTCTTCGTGAATGAGGCCCATTGTCCTGTTGCTACATCGGCGGAATATCCGGTCAGACATGATATCCGTCTCTCTTATTCACAGCAATGGAAAGAGCGTAGTTTTTATTTGCTTGTATCGCCGTTTAAATAAGTATTAATATTTATATAGTATATAATATTATTAATATAATATATCATATTATTAATAATTATTTTTTGTTGAACTTTTTCTTGGTAAAAAGGAACACTTTGGAACACACTGCACAAAGTGTAGTGAGGGTGCAGCATATATTTATTGGAGGGTGTCTGTAGTGCCATGGTGACTTGACGACCGGTGCCCACTGCATTGCTGGTCAATCAGCCGTCAGATTGACCGACTGAGCTGGCAGCTCGGGGCCAAGTATCGGGCCATGATTTCTCACCACTTTAGTTGGGTCGGTTCGGGTTTGATATACTGGTATATAGCTTACGTTTTTTTCTTTTGCGTAGTATTTTTATTTTATATAAATCTATCTATAAATATAATTCTATGACCCGACCCGAATTTGGGCCAGGTCGGGTTTGTATTGAATGTACACGAGCTTGAGTCGGTTTGGGACCTTTTTTTGGACCCGATCTAAACTCTAAATTCTGTGCGTTGGCCGTAGCTGCAGAAAGTTGCTCTGTCCATTTTCCGAAGAATGTTATGTTTCTTTTGAGTGGCAGCATAGACAGCCAATCACCGTCAAGTGCTTGCATTTTGTATGGAAGTTGCCAGTTAAGCCCAAACTTCAGAAGCTACTTCTATAAAATGAAGCAAGGTTTGCAAACACTCTCTGCTCACACTCATAGTGAAGGCAATAGAGAACATAAGGGAAACTCCCAACACCATTCCAGCAAAAACAATTTCTGCGCTGTGTGCATCATGTTAATGATAGATTTCTGTTACACAATACACAAACTTTTACTCCTCTCTAGGACAAGAGGCCGAGACAAGGTTGGGGGGATGGTCCCCTTTCACTAAATTTCAAAAGTCACACATTGCGTGGGACATGGTCTGAAATTTTCAGTCCTGTGGCCTCATTTATAAAACATTGGGTAGATTCCATCCTGAAAGATTTCTAGCGCCAAAAAGTTAGAATTTTCGTATGCAAAAAAGGAAAAAAGGAGATTTTAAAAAAAAACCTATGTACACACCAGCAAGCAATTTCGCTTTATAGATCACAGCTGCACGTCAACGTTTGCGTACCAGGCTCCCCCTCCTGTAATGCCCTCTACACGCCCACATTCAACTATAAATGTTATTGGTCAAAATGGTAACCATGGAGATCACACAACCACGCTCCAAGCGCATGCGAGTCTGGAGGAGGACGGATGCTGATGAATGTTGTTCTGCAAAATCAGAGAGAAACAATTGATGAACTGAAAGAAATTGAAACAATATTGAATAATTTGTGTGACGTTATGTCTAATGTGTCAAATGCATTTTCATGGCTTGTTAAAGAGTTAACCTTATTGCTGTCTTAAATGTCGTGGGACATCATCGCGGAGCCGTGCTCCCTCATGAAATTCCTCCTGAGACCTCCAGGATTGTCTCATATGCAGCTGTGTGCTATGCAGAGGTCTTTATCCATGTGATGTTTCGTGTTACCATTGGAAGTCGCTAAAATACAGTCTAGAAAACCTTGCGGGAGCATTACATAAGATTACACGTGTGGTCCAAAGGTTTCGGAACATTGGGAACTTTTTTGACGCACGGAAATTCTTTATAGGCTAGATTTTGCGAGTAATATTGCGATCGCAAATTTCACCCTGCATCACGCAACGTTTTCTTGCGTAACAGCTCTATAAATGAGGCCCCTGAGGTTTTTTTTGTTTGTTTTTTTTAAGCCCTGGCTTGAACAAGTGGTGTTTGTCTGCTATTGTGATTTAGATTTTTTTTTAAAGAAGACTTTTTAAACCAAAGACTCTCATGATTAAAGTCAATTAAATGTGTGCAGTAAAAATAGTTTTTATTTTATTAAAAACAACAACATTTTTTTAGGATAGATTTCATTTGAAATCCTTCTTATTTTAAGGACATACCAGGTCTCATAGTTTTACATGCAGTTACATCTTTCAACCAGCAGGTAGAGCTCTTTAACATGTTTTTATCTACTGCAGTGGAAATTTACAAAGTATTCCGAACAAATGCAGCCGCTGCAGAATGAAAGTTTTCATCACGATGAATATTTTGTTTAGAATATGATGAATACGGAAATGATATTGATCATTAATCTTCTTCAGCAGAGTCTGATGAGCTGTGAATAAAAAAACATCTAGTGAGTCATGATGATTGGTGAGGATTTTAAACCCAGCACGCCTTTCTGTCACACCTGCTGTTTACTGTAAACTGTCTGTATGAGGAAAATAAACCAGGTCAGAATATCTGCTGAGTTGTTTTTTTCTGTTAATCTGAAGAAGATTTTGTGGTAAAGTAAAATAAAATAAAAATCAGTGCAGTTTTTACAGCAGTGTGCTTGTGCATACATTAAAATAATTTTATTTCAGAAACCCGTCTTATTTTGGTGGGTTTGCATCTTGTTACTTCCTGTCCCCTCCTCCACCAGAATCTCTTGGCGTCCATGAAGTGGTTGCCACAGCAACCTGCTAGCTCCCCATCCTTTGGGGCACTGAAGAAGAAGAGAAGGAGAGAGTATGTGTCTGGACGTGCTCTGGTTCTGAGGAGGAAGAACTGGAACTGGATTTAGGACATCCGGGTCGTCCTCCAGAACCCTGCAGAGGTAAAATTCCTTGGGCTTCTCCACACCTACGCTCGCCGTCTCAGCTGCGTCTCTGCGGGAACACTGAGGGCTTTGTAGTCCTGAAACACTGGAGGAAACTGTCTGAAAATGTCCATTCATCCAGGACAGGACAAAGATGTCCTGACGTGTCCTCAACAAAAGCCTTGCAGTCCTGTCCTCCTGCATGTGTGAGCGGATGGTCTTGTGACATGAAATAAGAGTCTACACTTGAGCACGTTAGTGTTCAATTCTGGTCCTTCTGAAAGGAGAGGTGGACCTTAGGATGTTTTCTGGGTCTTCCAGGACTCTAGGTCAAAGTGTCCCCTCTCATACCATCATTTTGGTCTCCTGGACCCACTTTCTAGCTGATCTGGAGGTCAAAGTTCATCAGGAAGATCATCCACGCCTTCAGATTTAACTCAAAGGGGGTATGGTGGAGCCACACTGAATCTCGTGAGAAGGCCCAGAGAGAGGGAAGTTTGAATATGACAGCAACCAGTAACTAAAATATTGAACAAACATTTGTTAAAAATGTTTGTAAATATTCTGAAAGAACCGGGAGCATAATATTTAATTTTTCTCTTTGTCCATTACCTGGGATTTACTCGCTTTATGCAGGAAGAACTGTTGAATTTAGAGAGCTAGGACTGGGACAGCGCAAAAATCATCATCAGAAGACAATAAATTCAAACGTTGGTGCAGAGAGGCTATGGAACTCAGAAGGCGAGCTAAGGAGACCATCAACTGAGATGAGGGGGCTTTCATGCTGTCCCACACATGGGACTCTCTCTTGCACAGATTATCGGGCGGAGCGAGGCGTGACCAGCCTGACAGATCTGTCAGATTGTCAGGTTGGTCACAACCTCAGGATAGGACATTTATGTCTTTATTATTCAATTCCAAAAAGTTGCTTCAATCAAAACAGTAATATTTTCAATATAAAAAAAACCCCAACAAAAACAGTTCAAATGCAAAATTAATTAAATGTCAATATGGCCCAAACACAAAAAAGATTACTTCAATCAAAAAAAGTATTTTCAAACACTTTACTTCAATCAAAGAAAACATTTTCAATCAAATATAAACAGTGTTCAAATATCTTTTTGCATTCAAACACTTTTTTCTTTGATTAAAATGGGTTTTTGTTTTGATTGAAACGAAGGTTTTTATTATTGAAAATATATTTTTTGATTGAAGCAACCTTTTTTCTGATTGAATAATAAAGACACAAATCTACCTTCATAGAAATTTACCTTTTTTATAGGACAATCAAAAATGTCACAGAATTGTGGCTTTTTATCTTTAAATTACTTTAAATGTTTGTGATTTTAGTTATTAATTTTTGTATTGCAACATTTTTATATAAAATTACAAGCTGTAAACTTTTTGTATAATTTCAACTTTTTGTCCAAAACATCACAAATTCTTGTTATTAAAAAAATTTAATTTTACAGAAATCACGAGTTTAGACAAAAATGATCATCTTTTTGTTGTCTTTTTCAATTGCTTCCTAAATCCTGACTTTCTGACATAAAGCAGCTGCTCTCCACCTCAGTTATTCCATTTTTGTTATGTAAGAACTGAAGCAAACGTTTCCTCAGAAATGTTCTAGTTAGAAGTTTATGATCATCTCTAAATGTTCTCACAGACCAAATAAGATGAAGTGGTGGGTCGGATGTGGCCTGCAGGCCTTGAGTTGTACACATGATTTAACTTGTTATATTGTAATTAATATTAAGACCTACTCGAATAACCAAAGACAGTGCTTCATTGATTGTCAAAATTTTTCTAAATAAGTTCAATGTAAAAAAACAAAACAAAAAGTGGATTGTTGATAACTGATATTAATGATCATTTGCTAATGTTTACTGTGTTTGATATTAGTAATCAGTTTAATTTAAATATGACAAAGCTATTTTCTAATTTAGCGAGAATAAAATTACAAAGACATTGCAAAGACATTAAGAGTACTTGGAAGATAATTAACAGTGTCATTAAAAAATCATAAAGACAGATATACACTGTATATATAAAAATACTGGAAATAATGTATAAAGCATTAAAAAAATTCTTCCTTCTGGAATTCAGAAAGAAGTTAAATGAGAGTAAATATGATTTTACGAGGTTTGTTAATTTTTGAACATGGTAAAGAGGAAAGTAAAGTAAAATCTAGATATGTTTCAGTTATCAGCATAAAACTGGAATGAATTGAAGGATGATCTCAAATTACGTGCTTTTCTAGTGAGCTTTAAAAGAGCCTTAAAATGTCAAATTATAAAAGCTTATACTGTTATGAAGATGTGTATGATGTAAGCATGTATATAGGTAATGTGAGTATGTGTATGTATGTCTGTACAGGCACATTTAAATATAAGAGTGTATATGTACTTATGTATACGTATATGGACAGTAGATATCTTTCATTACTGTAGACTGCTGAGTCCATAAATACGGTCGCCAAGTATAAGCATTGTCTTCAGCCGATTCCTTTTTTGGAATTAAAGTTAATCTGAATCTGACTTGTTAGCTGATATCTCACGATGTGGCTTCAGTATGTCCACATGATCTTTTCACCACGATGACATCTATTTGGACTCCAGCAGTCCCTCCTGCAGCAAAGCAGCCCCACATCAAGATACTGCCACCTTTGTGCTTCAGTCAGGGTTATTATGTCATTATCACTGAAGTGTACTTGATAGCGTCATCTCCTCCAGCTCCAGGGAGGATACCAACTTGCTCCCAGGCCAGCTGAAAGATTTAATCTCTCAGCTGGCCTGCGTCTGCCATCAGTGGGTGGGGTGGGGTTTATACAGGACTGAAACACCTCCCTGGGGAGGGACGATGCATCTTCAATTGACTCAAATGATGTCAGCCAGTCTATCAGATGCTTCAAACATCAAAACAACAGGAAAATGTGAAGATAATTCTCCCTTTATCTAAAAACAAAGTCATTAAGTCACAGGAAAAAGATAAAACATTTTAGGGACACAGAGAGTTCTGGTTTATCCCGAAACTGAGAGCAGATAAACTAAACTTTTTTTTTTCCACATTAGAAGCACCAATGGGCTTTATTTTTATTAAAGAGTCTTTGTCTGAACATAATCACATGACATTGTGCAGATACGCTGATCTCCATCATGACCTGAAAGCTCAGTTACCATGGTAACGGAAAGCTTGGGCTCCTTATTTAGGAATAAACCTCTTGGAGAGCAAAGAATTCATTCAGCTCATGTAGAAGCTAAAAAAAAAAAAGAATAAAAGAAGACGCAGACAGAAGAAATCCTGTTAAATAGATGATTCCTTTAATAAAAGAAACTCCAGAGACATTCAGTCAGAGCTTTAATCGTATTGCTTCAGGAGCTTACAGGACAAAGGTCGAACTGGCCAGTAAGTTCAGATGCATCATCATGAATACGAACCCTCTGGAAAACACGCCTCCTTGGGAGGACACACCTCCTCGTTTTCAGTCAGTAAATCTACATTCAGGTCCACTCAAGATGGAGCTATGTAAACACAATCCACCATGCACAGATGGAGGGATGACCACATAACAGAGGGGGGGTGGGGTACTAAGTGCAGGACATGCAGCAGGGTCACACTGGGCATACTGGGATGCAGGTGTTGGTGCTCCATTATGAAAGGACCCTCAGATTTCCTGTAAATCTGCTGTCGTTCAAGAGCTGGACTATAATCTGAATTTAGAGCCTTAACATCCTGCACTGAGCTGAACCTGGGCCACTTCTGGGTCTAACTGGGTCTGGTTACAGTTACAGGTTATTAATACCAATAAATAATCCAGTATACTGTTGTGGGGGGGTGGGGGTGATTAGATAAGTAGTAGAGGAACAATAGTAGTAGTAATAAATGAGGTTATGACATAGATATTTGACATATCTATGTGCACGGAGTGGGGCCATCGTGCACGTGTGCGTGAGTGGTGTAGGGGGATGGGGGGGGTGTAAGTGTCTACTTGAACTGCTTGACGGGTGGGGGCACCTTGATGTCCTGGCCTTTCTCCAACTTCTTCTCGCACTCGACCAGGTAGTTGACGCCATCAATCACCGTCTGAACCAGCTGGACCTGAACACCACACACACACAAACATAACTTTTTTCATGTTCTGTTACATCATTTATTTAATAAAAATGAAGCCAAAAAGGAAAAAAAAAACATTCTCTAAAAACCCTAACTGCTTCAATAGGATTTAATGATCAGGTATTGATAAACTGATCATCAGCAGGTGTTCAGACCTCAAAGAGCAGATGTTTGACGGTCGGGGGCATTCAGGTGTGTGTTAACACAATGCCACAAAGGAAATACATCAGCAATGGACTTAGAGAAGCAACTGATGCTTCACAATAACTGGGAAAAGGATTATTTAAGCATTTCTAAATAATGTGGAGTTCAATGTTCTACAGTGGAAACACTGAAGACAGTCATGATTTTAGTCACAGGTGTCCCAAATGGTTCTACCCATAACCCATTACAAGTTTTTATTAAAATGATTTTCTGCCCTTTGTAATCATCTTAATAGCAACATCCAACTGTATGAAGATGATACTCTTGTCTATGTAGACCTCTAACCGACTGTAAAGCACAGTGGTGGAGGTAGTGGTAGGTTGTAATCAGGCAGAATTTACACGAAGACACGAATAATGTTTTTACAATATTGAGACTTCACTTGTCCACAGATACAACAACAAATATCTGGTGATTAGATAGAGACTTTTGGAACACTGAGATAAAGTTGTGTAAGTGAGCCGCCTGAAAACAACCAAAACCAGCCAGGTCTAAAATATAAATAAATAAATCTACTTTCCCCATTCAAACTGGGTTGTCTTCAAAGAGAAACACTCAAACATTCTGAATCTGATTCTGTCAGCTTTTCCTACTTCAGACTGTCCCAGGCGGTCCAGGTTGGAGATGTCAAATGTGCCACCCACGGCGGCCGTGTCCACGCCACCGGTCCCTCGCTTCTGCAGACGCAGGTTGTCGAGGATTTTACTGAAGCGGGGGTCCTGAGGGGTCAGAGAGAGACTTCATTTTAGGTCAGTCCTGCAGGTGAGGTGCTGCTGCAGAAATTACACCCAAGTTACCAACCTAAATTGACACCAATATTTGGTGATTAATGGAATAAGAAAAATGTGTTGATCATCATTTTTGTATGTAATGAATGTGGGTGACTTATTGCTTGTAATAATGTTCTTATAAAAAAAGTACATTGTTTGCTAATCATCCTGCAGGGAGAGGTTGTATTCAGATCAGCTGTTGTCAAAGATTAACTTAATAAAATCACGTTTGTACTCGAATATTTCTGCTCTTACATCATAAAGCTAAGTTCATTTGTGTGTTTTGGGTAAACTGATGAACTTTCAGCTGTGGTTTAGATTGTGAGCCAACCCTTGGGGCTGCCCCGAGGTGGCAAAACTATTTTCCTGTGAAACTGTTTGCTCTATAAACTCTGTGTTAACCTAAAATAAGTAGACATGAAGACTGGAAATATAATCAAAATAATCATCAGGATTCCAGCAGGTTTTGACCCCTAATAGCAGTTAAATGTCTTATATGTTATCCAGACGGAGGAGTTTTCCTCAGATCTCCATCAGATCTTGGTCGGGTCACCTTGCTCAGCAGCGGCAGCTTGACGTGCACGCCCGCCCGAAGGCCGGTGCCCAGGTTGGAGGGGCAGGTGAGGATGTAGCCGAGCCTCTCGTTCCACATAAACTCCCATCCTCGTTCCTGGATCAGCCGCTCCACCTTCAGGAAGACGGACACTCAGCTCTATCATTGAGAACTTCACTTTTCTAACTGCACGAAGACAAAACTCTGTCGGTACCTCCTTCAGGCCTCGGCAGAACCTCTCAAAGACCCTCTTCATGTTGCCTCCTTTCTCCATGGAGATAACCCTCGTGTGGTCCTCCTCATTCACCCAGATCAAAAACGTCTTCTCGTTGTTGTGCCTGCACACAGGAGATGTTATTTTAGGTCAGTTATTATATAAACACGAGAAACTTGTGCTCCATAGAAAGGATTAGCACTCTGTAAAAGACCTTGACATCATAAACTCTCTACACTAAGTTGTCCAGTGTGCAGGTGGGGCGTGGTGACCCTTTGAGCCTAAACCACTCTACTCTACTACCTTTATGTTCTGTGTGCAGAAATATGTGCTCTCAATAACAACACTCAGAAAAAGCCATTACCACCATAAATTAACCTGTGAGCAGTGATAACTGACATGTCTCTGGGTCTTCAGGTGGGAACCTCCCTTCGTCTGTGTTTCATTTAGCTAATCCCACTACACCTCCAGGAGGCTAAACAGTGATTTCTGGCATCCCAGAGTCACTCCCCAAATGCCAGCTCTCAGTGCTCCACCACACACACACAAAAAGAACAATAAACAAAGAAAAATCTTCAATACCTACAAAAATGGCTACCTCCACTATCCTTCCAACAAGATGGATACCACAGTCAAACCAGCTTTGTCACTTTCAACAAATCCCTACAATCCACATTCAAACTCCTATTTTCTAATTATTTTTTTCACCTAACACCTAGCAAGAACAAACCCACTCAACTGCATGGTTCCAGACAGTCAAGTAGGCCACACCTACTTCCTTAAATAAATTACCACTTCCTGGTTTTCCTCCTCTGCGCCTGATTGGTGGACTCTACATTATTCCTCCTAATCCAGATCCACTGACTACATCTGGCTGCCTCATCTGACATTTCTTTTATTATCATTCTCAAACTCTGCCCAGCTATACCCAGTTCCCCCAGTAACAAAAGTGTAGATCTAGCTATGAAACCCCCATATCCAACCTCCACTGGACGCACTCTAACTTTCCATCTTCACTGCTCAGCTTCTACCTCCAACTCTGCGTATCTAAACTTTTTCCTTTCATAAGTTTCCTCCACTGAATCTTCCAGGGGACAGTCAGCTCAATAAAATAAACTGTCTGGCTAACTGACCACAAAACTATATCAGACCTTAAACTCGTACAAACTATTTCCTGAGGAACAACCAGCTTTCCATCTAAATCTACCTGCTTTTCCAAGTCACTAGCAGCTTCTAAACGTCCAAACTCTCATTTCCTCGACTTGTCACTCACGCATTTCTCCCTGAATTACTACACTCTCTTTCTTTGAACCTCCTAACTTTTTCATATGTCAATTTTCAAAGCTGCAGCTAATCTTCTCAGCACCTGATTGTGTCACCATGTGAACTGGCCTCGTGACAAACTCACTTTACAGCCTGACAATATATGCCTTAATGCTGCAGTACACAATGAACATGATAGGTCCCCATTTACCCAGAACTTTAGGTTCTGAGGGGATGGTAACACATCGTATGTAGCCCCTATCATGAATCTAATGCAGGTCCCCTCCATATGCAAGTCTCTCCAACTAAACTTCCTGGGGAACAGGTGCGTGAGCAGGCGAGCAGGTCCTTATCCATGGATGTGGGGACACTTGTTCGGGCCCCCCCACATCACTGGTACCAGCCAGGGATTGAGCTGGCGACCCTCTGGTTGCCAGCCCAGTTCTCTAGCCGGTACACCACAGAACCCCCTTTTCTCCTTTGGACCAGCTTTGTTCCACACTGAGCCAAGCTCCAAGCCTCCCCAACCAAACTGAAACTTCCCTACAATGTCTACATATCTAAGAGCTGCCTCTGCCTCCTGAGCTGCCATTCTTGGGTTCCATTTCCTCCCCTTGGATGGATTTGGACCCACCTCCCTAGCAATAGCATCCTTGCTCCCACATCACAATAATATAAGTTTCCTTTTGTTTACTTCCTGTATGTAGACGTTTATGTTTGGCACTGATAAATGTTGAGCATCTGTAACTTATTTACACTTTTGTGTCAAAGTGATGCTTTCTGTATGCTGTAGTGAACTCTACGCAACTCTGTTGTTTGTGACACAAATAATTCACCAGTGTAAAAGCCAGAGAAAGCATGACAGCCATACTAGAAACAAAAGCATGCATTAGCAACTCCATGTTGACCAGAGAGAGAAACGGGTAGACTCTGGCTATAGTCTTAAGATGATAAAATCCTGTTTTTACATCCTGCTTTATTTGAGGAATAAACCTCAGCTCAGAGTTGATGACACCCAGATTTCTGACTTGGTTTAACGGATTTAATGACAATGATTGTAATTTCGACAGATATTTCTCTCTCTTAGCCTTGGGACCAATAACTAAAACTTCAGTTTTGTCCTGGTTGAGCTGTAAGAAATTTTATGCCATCCAGGATTTGATACCTTGGATACAGTTTAAAAGGGCATCAATTGACCTTGTGTCATCAGGAGACATGGCAGTATACAGTTGTGTGTCATCGGCGTAGCTGTGGAGGTGGATGCCATGTCTCCTGATGATATCACTAAGTGGTAGCATATATAGGTTAAAAAGCATGGGGCCTAAAATTGATCCTTGGGGCACACCACAGTTTATTTCATGGATCCCTGAGGAGCATGTATCCATATTTACCATAAATTTCCGACCTGTGAGGGAGGATTCAAACCATTTTAGGGCAGTCCCAGAGACACCTACCAGGTGTTTAAATCTATTTAAAAAAATAGGGTGATCTACTGTATCAAAGGCTGCGCTTAGATCCAGTAGCACCAGGACGGAAATATTTTGAGAGTCCAAATTACACCTGCGATCATTAACAACCTTAATCAAAGTTGTCTCTGTACTATAGTTCGTGATAAAACCAGACTGATATTTCTCAAAAATATAGTTGTCTGTTAAAAATAATAATAATGATATTAATAATGATGTCCCATACCGTATCAGTCTCAGGAGATGATGGGGTATGAAGAACTGTGTCACTGATGTTTGGGTCTTCTGTGTTCTTACGTGTCTGCAGTGTTGCTCTCCTGCTGCATGCTGTCTGATGTCGGACAGCCCACCGTGCACCACTGAAACACTCGCCGACACATTTTACAGTTTAATTCAGTTCAACTTCATTGTCCCAAAATTTGCCTTGTAATCATTCACTGACGCTGTCCATCCAAGGATGCACCTCTTCCCACTACCGTCTGTATTTTTGCAAGCATTTTAGCTTTTGAAGATGTGGTGGAGTATCGGGTGTAGTGAATATTTTTTAAAAGCCGTGGGTTTTGTGAGCACCGCCAGTATATGGTGTCTGTCTCTAGGCAACTGTGACAGCAGCCAGGCACAGACACAGAGTGGAGCCAGGGGGGCTTTTGATCATTATTGTTAGATTTGGTGTTGATGTGTGTGTGACAGAGGTGTATTGGACATTTAAGAAAATACGAAACAAATTGGGTCTCACAGTGGTTCAATAAGGGACACAACATTTAATCGCCAAATAAAAGATGATTCCGTATTTTACGGGACAGGTGGCAGCCCTACTCTGACCTGAGCTCTGGACGGTTTGGCTCAGGATCTTAAGCTGCATCCATATATGCAGCACCACAGCACATTCACCCACATTCCTTTAGATCAATCCCAATATGCCTGTTTCAGAGAACTATTAAATCTGTTCACTGTTGAGCAGGGGTGAAAGTAAGCCAGTACAGTCCAGTACTGCGTACCACTAAAAGATTCAGTTGCGGTACGCAGTACCAGGAAGATGGTAGAGCAGCTGCCTGCAATAAAGACCTCATTCAGAACCAGTCAGGGCCACACTCTGGGTCAGAAAATAGATCATCTTGCAATAAGCAATCTTGAAAACGACTTTGTCTGTTTAAAATTTCTTTTTAACTCATTCGTAATTGTTTCTGAACTGGCCATGCTGTATTTTAGTTCATGCTGGATGGAGCCTTGACTGGGCATCTTCCTCTCTTCTGCTTCTCTCCCCCTTCCCTTGGCGAGAGTCCGGTGGTCTCCTCTGTGCTCAGCCTTCAAAACATGCACTACACATTTAATGTCTTTATGTTTGTTGCAAAATGTCCATCCATCCATTATCTGTACCCGCTATGTCCTGTTCAGGGTCACGGGGGTCTGCTGGAGCCTATCCCAGCTCACT
>JBAMYA010000021.1:1567760-1587898 GCA_037176975.1 Arrhamphus sclerolepis | reverse complement strand
CCACTTTGCAGCAGAATTAAACATATTTACAGCCTGGTACACAAATGGGTTTTGGTCTCTGTAGTTTTTTTTTTTTTTGTTTTTTTTTGTGCGTATCAAGATAAATAGAGATAAAACTGCTCATGGGACCTTTAAGCCTTTGATGCACCTTCAAAAACTTACATTAAAGTCCCTTCACACATAAATGTGCGTCTACCAAAAACAAGCTATGAAAATGTTATTAAAAGCTTTTTCCTTTTTTCTTTTTTTGTTACTTTTCCTACATCAGTCCTAATCACACATATCAAAATTTTTTTTTGTTTTGTTTGTTTGTTTTTATCCTTAGATTGCCAAGTTTCTGTCTTGATGCAACTCTAAATAAACTGTAATAAATAATTTATGTAAAATATACCAAAGCTGGGCAGTTAATTGAAAATCAATCAAAACCGACGTTCAGAACCAATAATTGATGCAATCCTCATGTTAATTATTTCAATTATTTATTTTATTTGAAATATTCATTAAATCACCATATGTGGTTAATCTTATCTTAAACTCAAAGATATGTCCTCCTTTTATAACAAGATCACAGTTTTAATTATTATATTTGCTGTAAAAATCTTGTCAATGATCTGTGAGAGCAAAAAATAAAATAATACCAAAATAATCTTTCATTAATCATAATGGAAGTAAATTGTGTGATTAATGGTGATATTTGAGGTCACATCATCCAGCCCGACAGTAAACTTCATGTAAACTGGATTATTTATGGTTTGATTATTGCAACCTGATATATGTAAAATATTACCAGCAGCACTTACATGAATTATTGATTTTTTGATCAATGTCAAGTACTCCCATGATTGATCCTTTGCACATTTGCTCATAGGAATCCATTCACATCACTCTTATTTGATGGTGTTCTAAAAAATTATGTTATTTTTTTCATTTCTCCACTTCATTTGAGGCCTGGAGCTTTAGGTTTATGTCCTGATGATGTCATTTTTACCTTCATAGTGATTTGAATAGATTTCAATGTGCACGTTTTTGTGCTTAGAGTCGTTAACATGAGTATTTTACTCCTAGTCCATTCAAAAAAGCACAACCTCAAATGAATCATCAATAATATGCCTAAAACAATAAAATATGTATTGTAACCCAGCAGATTCAGCACCGTCAGATCCATCAGGACTTTAGTTTTAGTGGCAGCTTCTACGGGAAAGCTGAGTGGCTACAGAGCTATCTGCCTCTCCACCATTGGCTGTCAATGGCTGATCCGTCTCCATGTGCTGCTTCTTCTGAAAAGTCCATGGCATGTTGTGTTTGTATCTTCTTGGACGTCCACAACGCCATCACATGCTTTCGCTGCCTGACAGACCGTGGAGGTGATTGGTCCTCTGATACTGACGGCCTTTGTGAACTTTGCTTTCAGATGAAAGATTTTTTGGAGATCTTCTGCCTGATGATGTGGTTTTGTTGTGGTCTTGTTGTTTCAGTGGAAAGAAAAACAACATTAACCTCTTTGGAGTTAATTCACAAAACTAGTTAATTTAAAGAGGTTCACATACTTTTTCTTACCACTGCGCCTGATAATGAAATAAATCAAAGAATATTTAAAGCCACGCTATGAAGCAATATTACTTCTGATCATATGGGGGACATGGGGATGATCAGAGCTGAAACCAGGGCCAAAGGAGCTAAAACCAGGAGGAGCTGAAGCCAGGACCAAAGGAATTGAAACCAGGACAAGAGGAACTGAAACCAGGACTAGAGAAGCTGAAACCGGTACTAAAGGAGCTGAAACCAGAACCAGAGGAACTGAAAGCAGGACCATGGGAGCTGAAACCAGGACCAGAGGAGCGGAAACCAGGACTAGAGGAGCTCCACTGGGATTCACAGTATGGTGAACCACAACTGGTCTCGTCCCACCTCCCACAGGACCAGACTGGTCAGCTTCTCGTTTTTGGACCGGCCTCTCACTAGGCCTATGTCTAATAAGGCAAGCCAGTCCAGCATAGCACCTGGAGTTCTTGTTTCAGCCTCAGCTAGTCGTGGACGGGATGAAACTCACTTGACTGGAGGATCAAGCTGCAAAAGGCGTAGATGTTTGCCCCCTTGTGATCAGCAGTGGTACTGCTACATAGACTGGCTTTAAGTGCGTTTGTCTTGATGCATGTAACCGTCTATATGAACGTGAATCTTCCTCAATCTGATGATTCAGAGGATCATGTTCTTTTTTCACACCAGTAAACTCCTTCATGTTTATTTCTTCAAGGCTGATGACACCTACATGCAGCTGAAGAAGGACCTGGAGTACCTGGACCTGAAGGTGAGACAGGATTCTTTCAGATGTTTCTGGCTCAAACTATCACATTTTGATGTTTCTGACTAACACTGATGTTCCTAATGACTCTGGCTGACGCTCTGAATGACATAGCTGCAGAGTGGGAGGAAACCTCCCCAGACACTTGCTGTGGTCTGATAACTCTTGAGTGGTTTTAGAAGCATCTCATCTTCCAACAGCAGCCGGCGTTTTGTGACCGCGGCTGTGTGTCTCTGTGATTTCTGACTCACAGATCAGAGCTCTAGAGCCCCTGATCCTCGCAGTTCACAGTTTACTACTGCACTGCACTGCTGGGCCTCTCAGGCCGCTGATGAACGTAAGCTCTACCTGTGTGGACGTACGTTTGTACCTGTGTGTGGTGGAGTCAGAGCTGCAATTACCTGCTAAAGTTAGTACCACAGTTTTGTATAAAAACATAATAAAATCATCTGATCATGGCTGATCTTTGTACTGATGAACAACAAAATATAAATTATTTCATTAAAAAACAAAATTGAAACCAAAAGAGCAGTGGATGGTCCATTCTTCTCCGCAGTGTTGCTTTGGGTCATTGTCTGAAGGTCCACCACAGCATTTAAAACCAGGTTCAGGTTTGGACTTTAACTCAAACACTGATGAAGTCATAAAGGACACATCTACTGCACTCCAAGCTTCAGCTCGGAGGTCAGAAACAGCTTTAAGACACTTCCTCTGGTTCTGATAATGGAAGACTTGAGGCATTCCTGTTCCCATAATGGTGGAATTAAGCTGGAGATCAATATATAGATGAGTATATGTGTGTATTTGTATATGTGTATGTATATGTCTATCTTAATTAATGTCTGAGAAATCAGGATATAACTTCTTTTGAGCAATACGTTTTCTTTTAAATTAAAAAAAAAAGAACAAAAAACCCCACTTAACTGTAGATCTGTAGAGGGAGTGCCACAGGTGTTTTTGTGTGTTTCTGTTCATATGTGTTTGCTATATCCAGACTCACATTGACCGTCCCTCAATTTATACTTAATTTTGACTTTTAATTTTGACTTGAAATACTTTTCAAGATTGCTTCTTAAATATGATAACTTTCAAGAAGAGACTGTTGTTTTACAAAAAAAAAAGAAAGGCAACATTTCCATTTAATTTTTGTTTAATGACATCCATTGTTTTCTAATTGGGTAACAGTGTCTTTTTACCTTTAGACATTACATTTTTCTAATTACTAGAAGTCAAGAATAAAAAATCTTTGTAATGTATGTCATTGTTGATAGGTAACATTCTTTCATTCGAGATATTTTTGTCAATATCTGTAAGTCAACACCCCAAAAACGAAAGCAAAACTAAAAGCAAAATTACAGATGAGCTTGTTAAACTAACTAAAATGAAACTCTTGGAAATAATCAAACAAACTGAAAAACAAAATGAAAACTTTTTTTTTTTTTTAAATCAAAATGCCTAAAAAGCTACAGATGCTGATACAAATCTAAATGTATTAACATGTCCATTCTGGATAACAGAGGACATGTCCTGGGTAACGGAATATCTTTGTTATCCAGGAAGGACAAAAAAATATTTTTCCTTTATTATCAGGCACTAACTGGGTCTACTGTGTAAAATATTAGCTTAATCTTCAACACATCAATGTTATATTCCGCATGAAATAGGTAATTTTAAAATGTAAAAAAAAATTATAAATGTTTTTTTTTTTAACTTTATCCAGAAAAACACATCATGGTGGTACATCATGTACCACTGAGCGAAAAGGTCAAATTATCAACATTTTTAGAGAGACTTACTGACCTTGTGATATCTTTTGGGGTTCCTTCAGAATTTGGTGGCTGATGCAACATTCTGTCACATGATTATTCAAGTCCAAATATAGTCATGTATAGCCACTTTATGTCTGTTACCCAGGACGGACATTTGAGAATCCAAAAATGGGGGCAAAAGTATTTCTTGAATAAAAATGAGCTTAGTGTTGCTACTATATTTGTAGATGTCATTACAAACATCAACACAATTATGCCCAGTACATTATTTATGTATTTATTAAGATTTTTGACATTTTTAGCGTATTTTTGTACTTAGATTTTTTTTTTTTAATATTTTTTTCCCCCATTTTTTTACCCCTTTTTTTCCACCCAGTGCACAGTACCTAAGTTGTAGTCCTGAGCATTGCACTCCCACTGCTGACCCCAGGAGGGCCCTGCACTGAGCCCAAGTCTCCTTCTCTACTTGAGGAGTGAGCAGGCCCTTTTTACACCTGGAGATAGGGGATTCCCCAGCTGGACGTAGCGCGAGGAAGGATCACGTTATTCCAGCTGGATTCTCCCTGCTCCCTCAGGTGCCCCGGCCAGCCAGGGGAGGCAATGTGAAGGACTAGGACTAGTGCTGTACTTAGATTTTTAGTCCGGATGTTATCCAAGAAGGACTGTTTTGTACTTTTGAGCTAAACGACTCATTAAATTTTCATTTCTTATAGTAAATACTCATATGAGTAAGTAAAGTGGCGAGAGTGAGTAACAAAATGTAGTGTTTGAAGTTCTTCATATATATAACATTATATTTTGCTTTTGTTAAAAAGAATTCTATTGTTCATCTAAGCTTGTATTTGGTGCGAAGACCTGCTTTGATCAGATGATTTTCATTACATTTTTAAACAAAACAGTACATAAAATTTGCGGAGGTGGTGCTACCTTTAGCACACAACTGTTGAAAATGTGGTCTGTAGCGTATCTGTACATGTATGCATTTCTGCTCGTGCATGTTTCGTCCAGTGGTCAGCGTAGCGGTGTTTAGAGTGTTCCCCCTAGAAAAGGTCATCCCATTGCTTCGCTGCGCTGCATTCACAGCTTGAAACGGCATCAGGCTTCACCCCATCATCCCAACGTGTGGCGATGCCGGCGAATGCTTGGCATGGGATGGCTCAGCAGTGCATGTGTCGTGGCTGTGGCTCGGTGGTTGAAAAGCTAGCTGCTTCCACCATTGCCGCTGGAACACTACACCACCTTCACCGTAACCCGGTCACATACCTCGTAGACTCCCGATCAGCTCCATGTACAACCAGAAATCAGGAAAAGTTGGGGCGATTTTGAAAATGCAACAAAAAACTTAGGACATTTGGTACATCATGAGCCATCATGAACATCATGAGCCAAAGATATTTCATGTGGTTTTTATCTCAGCTTCATTTTATTTGTTAATAGACAACAAATGAAATGAAGCTGTTTCTGGCAATTTAGAGCTGGTAATGAGGAAAAAAACCTTAAAACATCCTTCACAACTGCAATGCTTTACAACTGAAATAAACTTATTGATAATACATTTTATTTGTAGTGCATTTTTAATTAAAAGAAATCTCAAAACCACAAAAAAAACTAAATAAAAAGAGAACAATACATATTAGCTTTTTCTTGCTATTCCAGTGAGGAGGGCATTACTGATCTAGCCTGGAGGAGACAAAGGCATGGATGAGCTTCTCAGCACCAGATGCAGTGAGGGAGGGATGAAGTTTGGCACTGATTTTGAGGTGAAAAAAAGCAGGATTTTGATAGATTTCTGATGTAGTTTTCAAAAGTTAGGTGAGGGTTCAGTCTCACACCCAGGTTGGTGACAGCAGATGACTGCGGGATATAATGTCCATAGATTGTGATGATGGCCATGGAAGTTGACTGGACTCGGTTAGGGGTGCCAGTTAGTATGGCTTCAGATTTAGAGCAGTTTAGTTGAAGGAAATTGTGACTCATCCATACCTTTATCTCATTCAGGCAAGTGGTAAAGTATTAAGAAAGGTGATGATGATGATAACAACGATGATAATGATGGAACTTGTCATATAGGCCATGTAAGTGAAAATGATCCTGAAGCTGAGTGGCAACAACCTTTTCTAGTACTTTTGAAACAAGAGGGAGGTTAGAGATTGGCCGAATTTGTTGTACTGCTCCTCTGAGTTTTCTGAGTTTTTGAGACTGAGGTTTAAGGAGATGCTTTAATGTAGAAAAAAGCTGTTTGGAATTTCCAGGCGTGTGATTGATGATATTTGAATAGAATGGAGACCCTGCATCCTTGAGTGGCTTGGCATTTCATTAGCTGTGTAGTAGAATAAGTCAGCATGGTGGTAGCCACAGAGGTTGCCACTAGCCCAGAACAAGATGACCAGAGATGGAGAGCTGAGCAGAAATGGAAAATCCATAGCACAACAAGAGGGGACATGCAGAAAGCAGCATTGCAGGAGGATGGAGGGACAGTCTGTAGACTGACCATGATTGGTGGACAGTGTGATCAATGCCCTGCTGCCCTGAAATGTGGGGCTGCAGGTAAGTGAAGGCCAGTAAAATCAGAAAAAAAATAAGTTGTCTAGTGTCCAGAATTTGACTGAGTAGATAAATATCTGGATGGCAGGCACAAAATATATCACAAAAAAACAATGAACCAAACCGCTTTGAATTAAATCCAAAGCAGACTGGAGAAGCAGTGAATAAACAGCGCCAGCATCCTCTCCGTTGGTCATTCAATCTGCATTGATGTTGAAGGCTTTGGGGAAAAGGTTGCCAAAGGTGGCAGTTGAATTGACCCAGTGATTCAAGCTGGCTTCCTGTTTGTGGGAGCCAACTTCGTCTTCACACCATTGAAGTCCAGCCCTAAATTCAATAAATTTTTTCTTTCAATTCAGTTTCATTTACATAGCGCCTATTTACAACAAAGTGGTCTTGAGGTGCTTCTCAGAAACTCAGAGCATGATCCCCGAGCACATGGCAAAGCCTAACAGTGGCAAGAAAAAACTCCCTCTTAGGAAGGAACCTGGACCAGGAAAATGAGAAGAGAAGGATCAGAATCAATGCAAGGTGGCTTTAGTTAGCATCTCATATTAACATGAGGTTGAAATAGAGTCAAGGTGGCCGTGGTTTTATTCATTTCACCTCTTTACCCATGTTATGCACAGAGAGGGGACCCACACGCAGAACACAAAAGTTAGTAGGGTGTTGCGGTTTATTAAAATGAAATACAGGCAGCGCTGGAGAGGCAGAGAGCAAGTTAGTAGAGTAAATATCACTGTTCTAGTTTAACTTATTTCATCAGGCTGGTCTTTGGTATAGCTACCATGTGGTAACACAGACGATGCAGTGAGCAGAGCTTGGATGTCTGAGGCTTTATAGAGGTTGCGACGACAGCAGAATGAGCCTCAGGTGTGCAGGAGGTGGAGATCCAAGGCTCCACCCAGACAAGAAGAAAAGGATCAGGAGGGCTGCCGGCAGGCCATGACAACCCAGTTTTTGGATAACCAAACTGGGTGGATACAGCTACTGCCAATAAAATGTTGCTTATAAACAGGCCACAAAACCATTCTTTAGAAATTTGTGATTAAAACCAGAGAGAGTAATTCCAATCTTCTACATACTGTCTCTGTTATGATGCCAATAATTCTGGAGCATATCCTTACAAAGCTATGTAGGTTATTGTCATTTTTAATAGATAGACCTTTGAAGCAATAGATAAAAGAAAAAGTCAAAAATCTTTGATAAAAGAACATCAAAACATGAAATATCTTTGGTTCAGACTGTGAGGTTTTGTGTTTAAATCTAGTTAAAAAAGCAAACCGAAGTTCCGTGGTACGTTCCTCACCACTCCTTCAGGCAGGTCCTGTAGGGCTTAAACGTCTCCATAGTCACATTGGTGTTCTCGCCAGGAGCTGATTTTGTGGAAGACGTCCCTGGTGTTGTCATGTTCAGAGTGAGGAGAATGTGCTGGATAGTACGTCTCTCTGCCTGTGGTGGTCTCTAGCTCCGCTCTGTACTTCCTGTTTTTCTGGAGTTGCTTTTGTTTCAGCAACACCATCAACATCTGGAAACATGTATGTCTGACATCTGCAGGTAGCTGAAAGTCAGACACTGAAGGAGTTGGGGAAACCAGTCATGGTGGCAGAAAGCGATGTGGATGTAAGTATGAGATGCAGAACTTCTGGAAATTTTTGTTATGTAAAATTCAAACTTCAGACAATCATAAACTTCTAACTAGAACATTTCTGGGGTCTTATTTATAACCATTGTGTATGTGCAAAACAGGACCTGAAACTTGTGTACGTCACTTTCCATGCAAAGGTTGTGATCTTTAAAAATCAAACTTGACAGGAGAATGTGCAGTCCCTCACATAAACTCTGACCCATGCATACGCTGGTTTTGGAGACTGGGGAAACTGGCGACACAGATGGTGAGGTGGGGAATTGAAGTCACACTGCATCATGACTTCTCTCAGACATTTAATTTCACTCCATATCAAACTGTAATCACAGATCGACTTTATCATAAGCATTAAAAACCAGTGTTAATTATGCTTACGCTGGTGAGCCATAAGGACCTTTCAAAAAATAAAAATAAGGCCTACAAGCCAACTTAAAGCTCAAATCAAAGTCTGCACAACATTTGATCAAAGTTTTCTCACCATCACATTCCTCTCCCCGATGATCACCAAGGATATGTGTACCACAGACTAACACATAAATATTAACAAGGTGTGAAGCAATCAGACTGATTGATGCAAACATTTAAATACCATGGTGATACTCGTGCGTAATGCTAAGTGATGGATGCACTGGTACTTCTGGAAGACCTGGAAAATGGGAGAATTAGGAGGGAACGAGTTTTCATGGATCACCAGGATTACCTGGCCCATGATGATGACTGGCTAATATGCTGATTTAGACTCCCTAGAGCTTTAGTCTTGGATCTATTTGCTGAACTGGATCCAGTATAGGACAGAACCACGCCAGAACCACGCCATCCCTGTTCAATACAGATGCTGACCACTCTGGGGTTCCTGGCGAATTAGCCGACAGGTATATGTTTAACATATTCAACAATTAATTAATTCTCTGCCTGAAGCTACTTTTAGGAACAACTTAATTCTGTGAAATCATCCATAGGCCTGGGATATTGCAGCCAATGTTGAACGCAATTATGCCGTCCTGGATGACGTTGTTAATATGACCAGTCGATACATCCGATATCCCGACACTGTGGGGGAACAGGCCAACATTAAAAGGCAGTTTGCAGCAATGTCCTCTTAAATCCTATGCACTGTTTTATAAAAGAGACCCCTGGAGAGGAATTTCACCATGGAGCACGGCTCTGTGAGGATGTCATGTGACATTTAAGATAGCATTAAGATTCACTCTTTAACAAATTATTTTTTTCTTTTTAATGCTTTTGACATATGAGACATGATGCCACACAAAATACTGTTTTAATTTTTTTACAATTCATTAATTGGTTCTCTCTGATTTTCCAGAACAGCATTCATCAGTACCTGTCCTCCTCCAGACGCATCATGCGCTTGAGGCGTGGTTGCGTGGTCTCCGTGGCTCCATTTAATAACATTGATCAGCTGATCAGCTCGGCTCATTGAAATACACATTGACATTCACAAGGTGCTTTGCATTGACCATTTATGGTTGAATGTGGGCGTGTAGAGGAGAGGACAGGAGGAGGAACCTTGTAGGCAAACGTTGAGGTGCAACTGTGACATGTAAAGGGAAATTGCTTGCTGGTGTGCGCCTGGTTTTATATATCGTTTTATATTTTGACGTACGCCATTTTTGGCTTTTGGGTGTAGGCGCACTTATAGTATAGATCCCATGCAATGTTTTATAAATGAGACCCCTGTTCATTTTGATTCTGTTCTGACATCAAAAAGTGGAATAACTGAGGTGAAGAGCAGCTGCTTTATGTCAGAAAGTCAGGATTTAGTAAACGATTGAAAAAATTTTACAACTAAACATTGATCATTTTTCTTAAAACTCGTGATTTCTTTAAAATGAACTTTTTTTATAGCAAAAATTTGTGATTTTAAGACAAGAAATTGAAATTTTATGTTAAAATGCTGCAAAAAGTTATATTATATATAAAATATATTTTCCAAAACAGAAAATTTAATTTTAAGTTTAAAAGTTAAACTTTTGTGAAATTTGTGATTATATGATAAAAAAAAAAGTCTTGGTTGTCCAAAGAAAAGTTTTGTTTTATCACTCCTTTTTTCTTTAAATTACGAAAAAGTCAACATTTTTAAAAATGTGATTTTAGTACAAAAGTCTCAATTTTATGATGAAGCAATTTTTGTTTTTTGTTATAAAAAAGTTCAAAAAATTGTAAAATCTATGTACAATAAAACTTAACAGTCTAATCCTAGCCCTCCAGGGGCAAGCAAAATGTGGCCCTTTAACAGTAACCATGGTGATGATGTACTCCATGATGAAGTAGAGTTTGACACGTCTGACTTACAGCTCTATAAACTAGACACAAAAAATTTTATAAATATGGGCTGCAACACGGAGGAAAACAAAAAGTAAGTTAATGTGACGGTTCATCATGTTTTTTTCTGTCTTCTTCCTCATCTTATTCATCATCTTCCTCTTTTTCTTCTTCTTCTACATTTCCAACAGTAATATGTCTGAGGATGTTTTGTTCCCTGTTGATTTGATGTTTCTCAGTTCTTGTCTGTAACTCTCTCCTGATTTATTGGAGGAAAAACCAAATGTGGATTTTAGGAAAGTATAGGAGACTATAGGAGGAGGTAGAAGAACGTCATTATCATTTACCTGAGCTTCAAATACACAACTGTCCAGAGTTTTAATTGGACAGTCCTAACATGTCCCTGCAGCTTCGCGCTTTGTCTTCTTTCTTTTGCTAAAGTGTTTCTCAGCATTTCCTTCAAATATTCATGAGCACACTGTTTGCAGTAAATATTTGATCAGATCCTGCAACAACGTTGCCACGGAGACCACGTGTGAAAATAAATAAAATCTTAATCTGACTGCATTCATGAACCGCTGTGGAAGTGTAAACATTTACACGAACGAGCTTGTTCAGTTATCACAGAAATCTGAGGTCCCTCCTTCAACGACGTTTGACTGAATCTTCCTCACCTTAAACTGGTTAAACTGGTTTACACAGAAGCTGGGGAGCTGTGGATATTAACTGTTCCAAACCTGCACAAATGTTCTTAAACACTAATATAAGATTTTTTACAGGTCAGATTTCAGGGCTGTTCACAGCCTTTCAAAGGGATACTTTTTTCTAAAACAACATTGTACTTTAAACATTTGTTAAAAAAAAAAAATCTGAGGGGCCACTGTGGCACAGCTGGTAGCGCAGTTAGAAGGTCCTGGGATCAGTTCCTGCTGGGGACGCTGTGAGTGCTGGGGGTGTGTTCATTCCTCCATGTCATCAGCACCCATACCCTGGGTGGGGTTGATGAAAGGGCCTTTCTGTGTGGAGTTTGCATGTTCTCCCCGTGTTCCCTTGGGCAGCTAACATGAGCTACCCTCACAAAAACATGCAGCAGCCTGGGGTGGCGGGGAGGACCTGGCTAGAATAGCGTGATCCTTCCACGCGATACATCCAGCCAGGGAATCCCCTCCCCTCAGGTGAAAAGAAGGGTCTGCTCACTCCTCAGGTATGGACTTCACAATACTTAGCTCAGTGCAGGGCCTCCCGGGGTTGGCAGAGGAAGTGCAATGCCCAGGATTGCAATTTAGGTACTGAGCACTGGGTGATATAAACTGGAAAAAAAGTGTGGGATAAAATAATATAAAAAACAAAATCTGACTTTTTAAATTAAAATTTGTGTGTAAAATTCGGAGTATAAAGTTGAAAATGTACATTTATAAATCTGCCAATTTTCATGAAAAAAATTAAGAGTTATGAACTTGTAATTGTTGAAAGAAAAAAGAAAATTACTGACTTTTTACATTTATGAACAAAAACTCAGAATTTCTTTCTTTAAATTTGCACATTTTCAAGAAAGAACGAGTTTCTGGCTTTTTAAATGTAAAAATTTGTTAAAAATTTTGACTATAAAGTTGAAAATTTACATTTATAAAGCTGCAGATGATAAAATATATAAATGTGTAAATGTTCAATACAAACAAAATTTCTGACTTTTTAAGTTAGTACATTTCTGAACAAAAACTAATTTCTTTAAATTTGCATTTTAAAGAAACAAAATTCTAACATAAATTTGTATTTTTTTCAAGAAAAAAACTAAATTGTGACTTTAAATTCACGAATTTCTGGAAAAAAACAAGAAAAAAAAAAAGTCTGACTTTTTAAATTGACATATTTGTGACCGTAAACTCAGAAATTCTGATTTGCCAGAAAACCCTCCGCTTAGTCATTATTTGTGTCCTTCACAGAGAAATAGTTAAATGTTTTTGTTATGTTTTTTTTTTTTATTTAGGTTCTCCCGAGATATTGCAAATTTAGATTCAAATGTTCAGTTTAGTTCAGTCCTGCTCTCTGGCGCCCCCTGCAGGTGAAGCTGAGTCAGTTGTGTGAACAGGACAAGATCCTGAAGGACCTGGAGGCCCGGATCAGCTCCCTGAAGGATGACAAGGTGCCATTTATTGACAAGTTTACAGGCAGGAAATGTGGAAAAGGTTTCCTAAAAGTCTTCGTCCTTCTAGGACAAGCTGGAGACGGTTCTGGACATGTCCCACCAGCAGATGGAACAGTACCAGGAGCAGCCGGCCCACGCCCACAAGATAGCCTACCAGCAGAGGCTTCTGCAGGAGGACCTAGTTACCATCCGGGCCCAGATCTCCCGCCTGTCCACGGTATCTAGGACTGGTCATATGACTAATGAGTTTGGGATAAATATTAGAATTAATATTTTAATCAATACTTCATGGTCTCTGAGAGAAGATCTATGCGCCCTCCTACCTTCAGTGTTTTTCTTTGGTTGATACAGGAAATGGCGAACGCCTGGGATGGGTACAGTCGGCTAGAAAAGTCAGTTGAGCAGCTGAGGACAGCGCTGCAGATGCTGATGAACCACAGCAGCACCTGTCAGGTGAGAACAATGGGCTACATCCGGCCGTGACTCTGACACAAACCTAAGAGTTATGAAACCGACCACTAGATGCTACATTTCCTCTACTGATCACTAGAGACTGCAGTTCCTCTATTGACCACTAGAGACTGCAGTTCCTCTACGATAATGTTTATTCATGTCTGATCATCCAGCAGGAGAAGGTGGAGATGAAGCGTGAACTGTGGAGAATCGAGGACGTCATGGCTGGACTGAGTGCCAGCAAAGCCAACTACAAGATCACCATCGACTCAGTTCAGAACCCAGGTGGGAACGAGGCTGCAGCCAGCCTTCACTGGCAGTGATGTAGCAAGATTTTAAATCATTAGAGACAATTGTTCAGATTATTAGTTCATGGTTTGATATTCATATCCTACACATAACAGTGAATCTTTGGCTCTTATCTACCATTGTCTTTGGCCCTCACTAGTTTTTTTGGTTCCACAAAAAATAAGACAAATCTCCATGAATTTAAATGAAGATGTTCTATTGATTAATTCAGTTGAAACAAGAGAAAATTTAATTATGTCATGACCAAAATGATTTCCCCTCAGATATCTTAGTCTATTCTTCCAACAGTGACTGTTCTGAGCATGGAAATTAAACCTGAGCTCTGCCCACAAATTCTCATTAGGACTGTGATCAGGACCCCAACAGAGCTGATCCAGGACTTTATTGTCCTCCTTTCACATAATTTTTTAAAATATGTATTATCAGTACTCTTTTATGAACCCAATAAGATTCCTTTTACTTTTAAGTAGCAAAACACCTCCATATCATGATGCTTTCACCACCATGCTTTTCTGTGACCGAACAATAGCACTATCCATGTATCCCAACAGCTGGATCTAATGGACCAACTAGGTGTAGTTTGAAGGAAAAGAAATAGACCATTTTCATGAGATATGATGACAGAGTTGGTATGTATTCTACAATACTCTGGTACACAGAGGAGTTCATGGCCCACCCAGTGACTACAAAACATCCAGGTCCCATATCATCATACCACCACCACTGTGCTTGACAGTGGATCTGAATGCCACATAAATAAGTGTATCATCTCCATAGGGTTAGATGCTACTATAAAGATGATTAAAGGTGTAGAAAATAATTTTATAAAAACTAGTAATGGGCCAAGGATAGATCATTGTGGGACACCTGTTACCAAAATCATGACTCCTCCACCACCATGCTTAACAATGGTTCTGGAGTGTTTCTGCTGGTTTCCTCTAAACATGGCTCTGGGTTCCACCTTGGTCTTGTCTGTCCAAAGTAAATTGTTCCAGAAGTCTGCTGGTTTGTTCAGATTCAGTTTAGTGATCCTCAGTTGTGTTTCCATGTTCTTTTTAGAAAGAAAACATATAAGTTTTAGATGAATTGAAATGTGAGCTGAGATTTTTCTGCATTTGATCATCAGAGAGGAAACTAGTACCTTCGGTTTCAGAACCGGCAGTGCCTTCTCACAGCGCTGAGGTCCAGCCACCTCCTCGAAGCTCCGTCCCCAACAAGATGTCCCACACGTTGCCTCACAGCACTGTGCCAAAGTGGGTGAGTGTCACCACTAGTCTCAGACATTTCCTTCTATAAGTAGACTTTAAGGATGTACGTGGTCCCTGCTGTAACCTTGATGCCCCAGGTTACAGTACAAAATATTTCTGCTTCTTAACTGCAGTTTCTTCAAAGTCTGGGTGGTGAATGTTCAGTTTCTTTGAAATTCAGGTGGTGAATGTTACGTTTCTTCAAAGTTCAGGTGGTGAATGTTCAGTTTCCTCAAAAGTGAGATGGTGAATCTTCAGTTTCTTCAGCGTTCAGATCGTGAATGTTCAGTTTCTTCAAGGTTCTGAAGGCTTTGAAATTTCCAGCTTATAAAGTCCAGAAATCTGAGTTGTTGCGTTTGTTTTTTTTTCCATTCTAAAAGTGCAGAAATAAAATGAACAAAACCTTTTTTGACAAGTAATTGTGTTAATAAAGTCAATTTGCAGGTTTTTGAATTTCTCAAAAATTTCCATGGTAATAAATTCAGAAAAATATGCACTTTTATAATGTCCTGAGTTCTATTTTTCATTTTGCAAACTCTACAGATATTAGGTCCAAATTTTAGATTGTTTTTTCACATATTACTATTACTAGTTATGAAGTTGGAATTTCTGAGTTTACATTCTGCATATTAATTAAGGTTATTGAATTAATTGTCTTTTTTTTCTAATGAATATCCATGCTTTTGTGTCATTTTCAACAATTTCCAACATTCCAAAGTCCAGCAGCTTTTATTTGCAAGTTGTACATTAAGAAAAAAGGTTTTAACTCCTCTGCCATACATGTCCTCTTCCTCCTCTCGACGAAGGCGGATGCTTTTCTCTTCTCTCCCTCCTTCCCTGTCTCCCCTGCTGCTGCTCTTTGTTTTGTACTGTCTCTGTTTATCTATATTGGAAACTCTCTCTGCAAACTCTCCGAATTTGAAACAAACATGGATCTGGTCAGCTGGTCTCTCAATGCAATTGACCAAATTTTCTCAACAAGAAGACTGGCCAAAGGAGAGCCCTCGTGCTCCGATGGAATGTTTCCTCCTGGACTGAAGATTTATGGTTGATTGTCTGTCTGTGCTGGGAGAATCCCCCCCCCCCCCCCACCTCCTCCCCTTCCTCGACCCCTATAGGGCATAGTCTGGAGATGCCTTTTTTTCACCTCTCCTTCCCCTCATGTATCTATTTTCTTATCTATGAGAAAAGGAGCGCTGGGCAACGGCAGCTACCTCCAGTCATCTGGTCTTGTCTACCCTGTGTTATGTGTTATTTATTCTCTTGGACGGGCTGTACTGTAAAATGAATTTCCCCCTCAGGGATTAATAAAGTATATCTTATCTCATCTTATATGATTAATTATTTATTCATTTTTCCATACTATTTATTTATTTTTTCCTAATTTTATTTTGTGTTATGGTTCTAATAATCTGTTTATACCAAACTGACATCAGCTCGTTAGGTTTACTTTGATCTTTTCTGTTTTCTTCATAAATGTTAATGTTTGACCATTGATAATCATAAAGATTTCTAACACCCCAGGGTTCGACTGCCTGGGGCATGTAGACATTCGATTTGGGCAGCAACTTACTTATGGCGGCTGCCCAACGGGACAACCTACTTTTATTTTTCCAAATTCATGGCGAATTTTAACAAAATACATTGATCGGACACGAGTTGTGCTGTTTCCATGGGGGGCCTTCTAGGCAGACTGATGCACATGTTCATTTTCGCGCCACTTCTGTGGCGTCTCCGTACACCACACCGCAGCCATTTCTGTGCAGAGTTGAAAGATCTCATTGACAGTTTCCAGCTCAAACATGACATGAAACCTGCCCAACTCATTAAAAACCATCCCAAAACTCATATGATGTGTTCTGGTATCCATATGTCAATGAGTACACTTAAACGCAGTACACTCCCCCACTTATTATGTGCACAGAGTTCAGCAGCTTAGTGTTGTTCCAAATCGCATACTCAAGGGTGCACTTACTCGAAATTACGATCACGATTGCCACCTCAGCTCATCACCCACCAAAAACATTTGAACATTGAACCATAGAAATGCAGGCAATTAATAAATAAAACCACAAAAAAATTATATCTGTAAGGTTTGGGAGCCGCAGCCGATCCAGTTACTGTTGTTGCCATTATGGTAGCCATCTTTCTTTTATTTTTGGAGCTGAGTTGGGTCTGCGTGGCGCTGACGAACTCTGCTGCATAACTGAGATGGCGGACGTGGAATGAGAAACATTGTACAGTGTACATTGTTCCACACTCAGCATTTTGGCCATCATGAGTACACCATCCAGGTCCTTTCAGTACACTTATTTTCACTGCAATCATAATCAGAACGCCCTACATACTCAGGGCGTTCTGATTATGATTGTACAGAGTACAGAAATAAGTACAGAAAGTATGGATATTTGAACACAGGGAAACTATTAACATGGCATTAAAATGTTTCTAAGCTAATCCTGATTGGTTATGAAAATGAAAGATCTATTATATATTTATTTATTTTATGTACACACACACATATACATATATATACATGTATACACACACATATATATATATATATACTTATTTATTTATATATGTCGATATATACATATTACATCCTGCAAAATATAAACTAAAATATTACATAATGACAAATAATTCACATCCATATTAACTTAACTACAAACCTCAGAAATATTTCTAAATGCACATTATTCCATATATTTTAGAGTAAAATTGTGGGCAACCATCACATTGTTTCGGGCAGGCAGATTTTAAAAAAGTTAACGTCAAACCCTGCACCACCCCATCCCTCAGTCAGGTTGTCTGAATCTAGAAACATCTCTGCTGTTTGTCTTTATGTGACATTGAAGGATGTGCGGAGACTAAAACTAAAACCTGAATCCTGAACAGGTGGAGGACAGCGCCCCCCCCAGACCCCCCCTGCCTCGTCTCTATGACTACGAAGAGACCCCCCCAGTGGTGCCACCCCTTCCCAAGGAGGCCTCCGTCATCCGCCACACGTCGGTTAGAGGACTTAAACGGCAGTCGGACGAGAGGAAGAGGGACAGGGAGGGAGGACAGTACGTCTCCAACGGAGACTGTAAGGTACATTAACAACGTTAAAGATGTTAATGATGGTCCTCTGAAGGAGGAATCCAGTCTGATTGGTTGAGTTGAGATGCTGTCCAACCTCCTGGTTGATATTTCAGGCTGACTTGAGGTCATACCTGAGTGAACCAGAGCTGCCAGGACTCAGCGCCGGCTCTGACATGGACCAGTTCTACCCAGGAAGAGGTACCAGAGTCTCTGATGTAGAACTTTATTCACCATGAAGTTATTTAACAGAACTTACCCCATAACTCAGCTGAATTTTTCTATGATATGGGTCTGACAGCTGAATAAAAGTTCCTTCTCCCTTAAATGTTTGATGCTTTTTGAAGCGTTTAAACCACTTTAAACCCAGCTGGTCTCTGTCTGGTCTGGTCTGGCAGGTGCTTCATCTCAGCTGACCCAGTCCTGCTCCATCTCGTCCTACGTCACTCTGAGAAGAGGTCCTGGGTGTTCTGCAGCAAAGGTGAGTCCTGATGACATAATTGCACCTGCAGGTTTCAGCAGTAACAACCAGTTTGATGGAATTTTACCAAACCAGACTAAATTTTAACTTCTACGCCAGAAAATAAAGGTTGTAAAGCTCTTAAGGAAAATGCTTTTGTTACATTTTAACTGCTAACAGTTAACTCAAAGCTAAACTTGCTGATTATAGCACTTCTACTGACCATCTGGTTTTAGATTTGTCAGTCTGTAAATCACACGTCAAACTCGAGGACACTGGGCCACATCTGGGCCTCCATTTCATTTTATCTGGTCCGTAAGAGCATTTAGAGATGATCCTAAACTAGATTGTGTAGAACATTTCCGAGGAAATGTTTGATTCTGTTCTGACATTAAAAAGTGGAATAACAGAGGTGCGAGAGCAGGATCTGGGAAAGGATTAGAAAAAGATTTTACAACTAAAGGTTGATCATTTTTGTCAAAACATCAAAAGTTGAAGTTATACAAAATGTTCAATTTTATGCCTTTTGTCATTTAATGTCAAGATGTTGTAAATATGTAAATATTTTCAAGCAAAAGAAAATGTAATTTTAAGTTAAAAAGTCTTATTTTTGTGACATTTTGTGATTGTACGATAAAAAAATTTGGTTGTTGAAAACAAAAAGTCTTTGTTTTTGTCGTTTATTTATTTTACATGAAAATTACTTCTTTTTTTTTTAACAAGAAACGTGTTTTTAGAAAAAAAACTGAATTTTTGACAAAAAATTGTTTTCTAAAATGAAAAAAAAAATACATAATATAATGAAATTTACTCCTTTTTTAAAAACAACAAAATTTGTTCTTTTTTTTTTTATTATTACAATTTTTTTGTATTAGTGTTACACTCACCCTACTAGGGGACATAACAAACAAGGAGGGTCCACACAGCACAGCATTGATAACAAAAGAAGTTTATTTTTAAAGTAACCACATCAAGACATTAAGATAAATGTGATGAAGAACTAAAGCCAATCACAACACAATAAAACATTAAAGGTTGGTGCCTGCCAGGTACCACCTGTCAGGAGGGAGAGAAAGATCCTGCATTTTAAACACTGAGCAGGTGAACCCACTCCCTCTGAGGAGGGGAGGAGCCAAGCAACCTGGAAGGAGGAGGAGGAAACAAAAAATGTATACAAGGCCTGCGGCCGTAACATCAGCAAAAGATTATACAACAAAAAATTTATCACTTCTGTGTAAACTCATGACTTTTGTAAAATATTTTTTAAACAACAATTTGTGATATTTCTGGACAGAGATCATTTATATATTATTCCTTAACAAAGGTTAGTCTCATTTTCTGTAAAAAGTTTAAATTATACAAAAATTACAATTTTATTACTGTTAAAATCTATGTCAAAAAAATAATATATAGCATAATATAATAAAATTTGGATTCAAATTTATTGCAAAAAGTTGATATTTTCAACAACAAAAAAATTAAGTTAAAAACTCTTTGTCTTTATATTTGTCTCTCGATATTTAAAAATTTGATATTTCACATCTAATTTTTTTTTATACCAAAAAAAGCCAATCAGAATTAAATTGTCCAGTTAGATTTCTTGTAGCAGTATTTCATCACCATGGTAAGGAGACTCTTTAGGAAGTCTTTTCTGCCATCTTCAACAAAATGTTACAATAATTCTAACATTTGTAACAGATAACCCACCTGGCCATATTCTTTTCAATATTTTCCATATTATTCTTATTTTTTCAATTGTAGAAATGTGTATTTATGTATGTTTTTCTAATAGCTGTTTATACCCTCAAAATATTCTTAAACTGCTATGCTGCTGCTATCTATTTACATATATATATGTATATACATATATATACATACACACACATGTATATA
>JBAMYA010000021.1:1544598-1567266 GCA_037176975.1 Arrhamphus sclerolepis | reverse complement strand
CGGCTCTGAAAGCTTGCGGCGTGTACCACTCCTGCCCTGATAAGGACTGGACACACACACACACACACATATATACACATATATATATATATATATGTATATAGATATAGATATATATACACGCACACACACAAACACACAAAAATATATGATGTTATCTGACAAAATAAAATGTTTTTCTCACGCTGAGCTCAGCAGTCAGCTGCTCCTTGCGTTCCTTCAGTTGCATCACGTCCTTTTCATCCCAGCAGTGAGCTTTGGTCCGCAGGTAGCTGGAGCCTCCAGAGATCACGCCTGAAGTTTTAAACAGCGTTCCATCCAGAGTTACTGTCTGCAGGGAACATGAAACAATCAATAGAAATAAACTCCTCAGCACTCATCTGTTTGAGACTGAATCATTCTTCTTACTCTGATGCGCTCCCCTCTGTCAAAGGCCACACTCCTGGCCTCTTTGATGGTTTCACACACCAGGGCATTGCCACACACATACTGGACCACCTTCTTAATCTGGGCAGCACCAACTGAACAGGTAATCTGCACCACATCAACCACCATCTTGGCTCCAGGAATCTCTCTCAGGCGCTCGTTCAGAGGGTTCACCTGAACAAATAGAGATGATTATTCATAAGACAAAGTTACAGTTGTGTGCAAATATTAGTAATAAATCTCTTAATCCTGATTTTTTTTCTTCAGTTTTTGTTTGTGCATAAAAACATAAGAACCCCTCTGGAATAGGATTTAAGGGAAACTGATAACCATCAGCAGCTGTGCAGATGTCTATAAAAGCAGAAATTTTGAATTTTTGCTGATCTGGAACATTTAAGTGTCTAACACAATACCAGGAAAGAAAAGACATCAGCAATTGTCTTAGAGAAGCAATTGTTGCTGAACATCAGTCAGTAAAGATTTATAAAACTTTTCCATACAATTTGGAGTTCAATGTTTGAGAGCATGTGTCAAACTCAAGTAGGGCTGGAACTATTGAATATTTTTGTAATCGCATATTCTGTTGATTCTTTCATCGATTAATTGAGTAATCAGATAAATCAGTTTTTTGTTTTTAAACAACTATATCGTGGGCAAAATAATGAGTGTTTGTCTTAGAGCAATGTTCAAGCGAGAGAGAGAATTTGTCTTGATGCATTTGTGTGCAATACATGTGCAAGCCTTTGAAAGAGCAAATGGTGGTTACAATGCAAAAATGTGTGCAACACCCTCAGGAGGGAGAGATGAGGACGTACGTTCTAACATGTGCCAGTGTTCATATCAGTTAGTAATCATAAAAATACGTTACCTTGTTGAGCAGGGGTACTCAACTAAAACCTTTTAAACCTGGGCTGGAAGGGTGTCAGTGTCTTTCAGGTGGGCAGATGCTGGGTTTCTCCAGATGCAGCTCTCCAAGCAGATGTGACCCTGAGAGAGCAGTTTGGACGAACTTACCCTGCCACTTCCTGGCTCCAAATGGTCTTTGATAGTGCTTTAAGACAGACACGGTTCTGGTTCTGGTACTGGTTCTGTTCTGGAGTCTGATAACCTCTGTGCTTTCTAGCGAACTAGCCCATGTTGACTCCAGTTTAGAGGGAGAAACCAAAGTGGGAGGATGTTACTCAGAATTACTAAGGTACGTAACAGCGCCTCTGTCACCTGGTTTGCCAGTTCATATACTGTATATCCCCACATCCAGCTCTCTTCTGCTATCTCTATATTCTTCCTTGACTTTCTGGACTTTATTAATAATTTGATCAGGAATACAGGTAAATCCAGCCTTTGCCATCTTCTCCACGAGTTCAGCACAAATCTTACTTTTTTCTTGTGTTGGTCTCTAGTTTAATTTTAACTCTGTTGTTGCCCATATGGTCACAAAACACTTGGTTTCCTCTGTGAAACATTCTTTGTTTCCATGCATGCTGTCAGTCACTGCTTTTTCTTCTTCTTTTTTAAACATAGATAGAGTAAGACACACCCACTGGTGGTGTCATGGTTCTTAGGAAAGAACCAGGTATTTCTCGCTCCTCTTTCGAACCAACTTTTTAGGTTACAAACCTGTTCCGAATGCACTGGCAGCTCTCTCCACTGTGAACATGATCAAAACTAAATATGGTTCCAGGCTCTCCAATGAGCACCTGCACATGTGCATAAGAATGGCCCTGACACCCTTCCAGTCCAGGTTTAAAGTCCTTGCAGGACAATCTCCAGCTCAGTTCAGTGAGAGGGAAAATAGCTGCTCAATTATTTACTTATTTTACATTAGTTTAAAGATTAATATATTCAAGCTGTTGCTTCAGTTCATTTCATTTTTTGTCAAATGACTTTTGCATCAATTTTTAGGATTTTTTTAATTCAAATCTCATCTGCATGATTTAATGTTAAGTGTGAATAAATATTTTTGAAATGTTTTCCTATATATGAATTTGACAGTCAGATTCCATAAAGACATAGATCCAACTACAGACTACTTCAGTATAGATCACACTAAATGATGTGAAGGAGTCTGTTCATTCCAGGTTGAAAGTTCTGTTTTCACTCTCCACTTTTCTCTTCTTGGAGTGCTATGAGTACTTACTTTTCTCTGCCTGTCTCTTACTTTTTTCCACCTTTTGCTCACTGACCTTTTCATTTTTTCTCTACCTCTGCATTCTTTTACTGTCTCACTCAAAGCCGCAATGTTATTTGATTGGTTGTGCAACTTCACATGGGATGACTTAACTCTCATTTGATTGGTTCATTCATTTTCTAGTCAGCTGAACCAGTAAAGCCGATGAAGCTGGTGAAGACAGAAGTATCCCGACAAACTTGAACGCGACAAATGGGTCCAGGTCTTATATAGCATAGTGTCTGGGTATCCGGACTGTCTGCCAGTTAGTGACCCCTGCTTTAGACATTATCTGCCTGTTACGCAAACTGGCGTCTACATTTTCCACCATTGCCTATAGAGAACGAAATAAATCTTTGAAATGCTCATCATTTATTACCGAGCTGAGCTGTAGTCTACAAAACAGGAGTGATACGATTGCAGACACATTTAAAATAGACTGACTTTGGTGACATGAATTAAATAAATACCCAAGAAAAAGAATGTGCCTCAAATATTTTTTGTAATTGAATTATTCGAGTTACTCAAGTAATCGTTTCAGCCCCTGCACACACACGCACACACACACACATATATATATATATATATATATATATATACACACACACATCACAACTGTGGCCAATTGTGACTTTTCAACTTAAACTTTTAGTTATTTTTTTTGTTGGAAAATATAAATATTTTTTCAACATTTTGATCTCATACAACAACAGTCGGAAAATTGATCAATGACCAGCATCTGTAATTGATCCTCTGAGCCAGGTAAAGATTAAAGGCTATGTCCCGTCTCACCTCGCTGAAACCCAGACCACAGTGTCTCCGGTTCCGGCCCGACAGCTTCCCGTCCATGCCCTGCTGGTACTGCATCTCCAGCTCCTGGTTCATCTTCTTATCTTCCTGCCCTGCAGAGAGACAACAGAAACCGGATTAAAGGAACTGTTTTGAAAGGAGGACGCAGGACGGCTGGGATGAGCGGGACAGATGCAGCATCCCTCCTGAGGTCCAGCTCACCGGTACGGAAGTGGGATGTGGACTTGTGGTCGCCGATGACGAGACGTCCAGTATGTTCTTTCTGGAAAAGAGAGAAGACGGTTTTAGTGTGTCCTCTGATGGACGAAGAAACAGACGGCATGGAGTCCAGACGAACCTTTCCAGCTCCCATCAGCCGTAAGAACTTCTGCTTCCTCTCATCACTGCCCAGATCAGCTGACGCCCACTGAGTGGAGCCGTCCTGCTGAGAAAAACTTTATTAATCATTGTTTTATTGTTATTCATTCAATCATTTGCTATTGTTTTTTTTTTTTCTTTTTTCAATTAAGGGAGCTGATGGACGGATATTGATTATTTTATTATTAATCATTGTATTAAAGTACTCACCAGCTTCCTTTAATCCTGCAGGTTTTAGATTTTTAAAGTTTAACTCAGCGGGAATTAAAGTAGAGATAAAATATGATAGTTGGGAAAAAACAAAACATTTCAGAAAAAAGTATGTATACTTTTCATTATTGTTTGTGTTTAAGAATATCAAGTTCACAGCAGTAAATAAAATGAATTTAATTCAAAAATGAAAAATAATATAAATAACATAAAAATACATCATTAAATAAATTCAAACACTACCCTGACATTTTACTTAATAAATGAAAAACATTGTGACTATTTATCTATAATTTTAAAACATGTTTATATAATTGAGAATACCAAGAAAGCAGCAATAAATATGTAAATAAATAAAAATTAAATAAATCATAAATAAATCATACCATCAAAAATCTGGCATTATTTAGACACTTTACAAAACAAAAGGAAAAAAAATCTGTACACATAATTATCTGTTTAAATAAAATATCAAGGTAGCAGTAATTGATATATTTTATTAATTGTTTAGAAGTTTCTGGTCATTATCCTGATATATTAATGGATAAATATATTTCAGGAGTGTTTGAGTGTAACTGTCTGAATAAGGGAGCATATCAAGTTAGCAGATAAAATAAAAAATATATAAATTAAAAAGGTAAAAACGTTTAAACAAAATATTCTTTTTTTTTCAGCAACAAAATATCAAAAATGTTATTTTACCCGCAGGTTTTTGCCGTCAGACTCGATGGTTCATTATCTTTGGTTTATTTCGATTCCTGGTTTGAAATTTTCATCTTTGAAGAAGAAAAACTTTGTTTTTGTTCTCAATCTAAACGGCTAACGGCTGAATACTATCGTCCACATTAAACGTCTTTTTCCACGATTAAAAACGGCTTTTCAATGTTCCTCTCACCTGTGTGGAAGACGCGGGACGTTTAATTCCATGTTTGTTCTCCGGAGAAGTCATGATGAAGAAAAACTTTTATAAAAACGAAAATAAAAATCTCATCATACCGAAGAGCTAGCTGGAGCCCGCTCTTCTTCTACGGTCGGATTACAGGCAAGTTACTGCCACCCACCGACGTGTTAATGTCGGTGGGTGCCTGAATATGTATGTATGTATTTATTTACAGATTTGTTACTGCACCTGAATGTATTTATTTATTGATTTACTTACTTTAAATTATTTTATGCATAAATCTATTTAGAAATATTTAGTTTCCAAATGTGTGTTTTTTGAAAAGTAAAGTAGTAGCATTAAAAAAGTTTTATTGTTGTTGTTGTTTTAACAACATCTAATAACAAAATCCATCCATCCATCCATTATCTATACCCACTATTTCCTGTGCAGGGTCACGGGGGTCCGCTGGAGTCTATCCCAGCTCACCTCGGGCGAAAGGCAGGGGTACACCCTGGACAGGTCGCCAGTCCATCGCAGTAACAAAATACATACTTTAGAAAAATGTGTCTGTTGGACATTGGACAGTTTATTAAAGTAATTAAAGTAATGGTGAATGGTAAATGGGAAGGTGGCTTAGTGGTAGCGGGTTCAGCCATGAACCTGAAGGTTGGTGGTACAAGCCCCCTCCTGGGTACACTGTGTGTCCTTGGGAAAGACACTAAATCCCTGATTGCTCCCGGTTGTGTGGCCAGCGCTGTTGTACGGCAGCTCTGCTGATAACCAGTGTGTTTGTGTGTGAATGGGTGAATGGGTGAATGTGCTTTGGCTTTGTAGAAAAATACAGTTGTGAAGTGCCATTTAATAAGTATTGTTCAAGTTTTTTTTAATCTGTTTTGGAAATTCCCCTTTATTTGGCTGTCTTTTTTATTTTTATTATTATTTTTAAATCAAAGAAGATCAGAAATGTGTTATGTGAAAAAAAACGTCTGTATAATTATAGAATTAATCTAAATCAGTGTATTGGTTTCTTAATTATGACAACAAAGTGAGCTATCAAGGTTTGTAAATAAAACTGTGTTGTCTGTGAACCCAGTTAACCCTTCATATCTCCTTCAGTGCTCTTGGATCACATCTGGGCCCCAGATGTTTGGCCTGGAAACCACACAGGACCTAGCTGGCTCACTTTAAACCCACAGAAGACCCTTGTGGACCTCCAAAAGTATTTTGCCAAATCTCTTCTGAAAATGTTTCATAAAGTCTTCTTGTTAGCAGCTTTGTTATCGTTAGCTTGTGTTAGAAGTTCAGAGATGATGAATTCTGACACGTTTTGTGTCTGGTTTGAGTTTGAAGATGGAGGAAGGAAATGATGGAGCAGTTGTTTCTGTCTGGACCAAAACAGATGCAGATGCATGAAGCTGCTGTAGCCACCAGGGGGCGGTCCAGATACAAGCTCTGCATCAACAGCAAGTTGAAGTGGAGAGCTCGTTTATGATTAATTTACTAATTTACACCTTTATAAACTTGAAATTTCTGATTTATTTCTTCTTTCGGGTTTCTAAAGTCAGAAGTTCTTATTTTTCAAATGAGCAAATGTCACAAGCACGATTTCTTTCTTTATTTTCAAATAATAATAATAATAATAATAATAATAATAATAATAATGATATGGGTTCAGGTCTAAATCCACAAAATTCAGTTTTAAGACATAAATTTGTCAGTTTTATGTTAAAGATCTGTAATTTTACAGATGTTTTGTTGCTACAAAAAGCTGCTTGTTGAGTTAAAAAGCAGTTAAAATTAAGTGAGAAGAAGGTTCTGGTTCTGTGGACGACATCCTGCCTTGTTCCAGAACCAAAAAGATCTCATCCATCTTCTGATGACTACAAACCTGCAACTCTGACATCTCACATCAGGAAAGTCCTAAAAATACTTTTATTGGTCCACCTAAGTGAAAAAAACAAACAAATCCCAAAACACGACCTGCCAGTACCCTGTATTACTGACTACCTGGATTACTGACTGTCTGGATTACAGTCTACCTGGATTACTGTCTACCTGGATTACTGACTACCTGACACACCACAAGAGCACCATGGGGCAATGTACTCTTTCCACTCCTCTTCTCTCTAAACACCTCATTTCTAGTAGCAGTCAGAGTCATATCATCTGTAGAAATACTCAGATTACTCTGCAATTGTGGGGTGAATCAGTGATGGACAAGAGACAGAGGGCAGAGAACTGGTGGACACTTTTGTGGCATGGTGTGGAGATAATCATCTCAAGACAAGACAAAGGAGATGATTGTGAGTTTTGGGAGAAGAAGGTTTATTTCCATCATGGAGAAGAAGTGGAGGTGGTGGAGGAGTAGAAATATCTTGGTGTTCACCTGGACAACAAATTGGACAAAATACTGATACTGTTTACAAGAAGAGGCAGAGCAGATTTTACTTCTGCAGGATGCTGAGATCCTTCAGAGTTTCAGTCCGATGTTCAGATCTTCTAGAAATCTGTTGTGGATATGTCCATCTGATCTGCAGTCATCTGCAGCATCAGAGCCAGAGACTAAAAGACAATGGACACACTGAAGGCTGGTCTTGTTCTGGTTTGTGATGGAGCACAGACCACTACAACACAGACTGCTACAACACCGACTGCTGTGACACAGACTGCTGCAACACAGACCACTACAAACACAGACTCCTGCAACACGGACAGCCACAAACACAGAACCCTACAACACAGACCACTGCAACACAGACTGCTGCAACACAGACCACTACAAACACTAACCGCTGCAACACAGATGACTGCAACACAGACCACTTCAAATACAGACTGCTGTAACACAGACTGCTTCAACACAGACCGCTACAACAGAGACCACTACAAACACAGGCCGCTACAACATGGACAACAACAAACATAGACATCTACAACACAGACTGCTGCAACACAGACCTCTACAACACAGAGCTCTACAAACACAGGGCACTACAACATGGACAACAACAAACATAGACCTCTACAACACAGACTTCTACAACACAGACCTCTACAACACAGACTACTACAACACAGGCAGCTACAATCACAGACCCCTACAACACAGACCACTACAACATGGATGGCTACAAACACAGACCTCTACAACACAAACCCTTGCAACACAGACAACTGCAATACAGACCACTACAAACACAGACTGCTGTAACACAGACTGCCTTAACACAGACCGCTACAACAGAGACCACTACAAACACAGACCGCTACAACATGGGTGGCTACAAATACAGACTCCTACAACACAGACCACTGCAACACAGACCTCAACAACACACCACTACAGCACAGACCTTTACAACACAGACTCCTACAACACGGACCACTGCAACACAGATCTCTACAACACAGACCGCTACAACATGGATGGCTACAAACACAGACTGCTACAACACAGACTGGTACAACCTAGACTGCTACAACACCGACTGCTACAACATAGACCATTGCAAAACGGATTGTGACACCAAAGACTGCTACAAACACAGACTGCTGCAACACAGACTGCTGCAACAGAGACCAACTACAACGACTGACATTATTAATTTATCATCAGGGATTAATAAAGTAATTTTTTAACTGAAATACAACACATGGTGTCCATGCATTTAAATTTTTTACGGCATAGCTATCCAACAAAAGTCGTGGTTTTACAATAAACATGTCAGTCTTGTAAAAAAATGCAATTTTGTGACAAAATGTTTTTGTAGGGTATTTTTAAAAAAAACTCATGAGTGACTATGATTGCAGATTATTCAGGCTGTTTTTCGAGCTCAGATTCCATCTGGTACAGGAGCTTGATGAGCTGCAGATGAACCACCAGAAGGTGGCGTCAGAGTCCCTGTAATGAAGGAGGGATCCTGATAGCTCAAAACTTCACCTTCAGACGATCAGGACTTTGACTTCCCTCTGATCTGCTCATGTGTTTGCATCAGAAATCAACAAGAATAAGTCAGCTTCCTCCAGAAGTGACTAATGAGTTTAAAAAAACTGGAGAAAACTCTCAAAATCAGAAAGCAAAAGCTCTCACAATTCTTCACATAGCTGTCTGTGTGTATTCACTTTAACGTTTTTCCTACTTGTCACTTGCGCGTCATGCTGTCTATGGAGGAACATTAACAAAGACTTTATAAAGAAAAACAAAAGAAAACAAAAAGTTGAAATGAAGCTGAAACAGTTTATTGTTTGTGGAGATGTTGACACAGACGGACAGAAAGATAACACCCCGGGGGGAGGGAGGAGGGAGCAGGGGGAGAGGAGGAGGGGTTATCCCGCCTGCGCCTCTCCGCCCGGCGGTGCCCCGCACTCGGACTGAGTCTGCTCACGGTACCGGACGGGAAATATTAACCCCCAGAAGTCCTCCTGAACCTCCCCCACCCCCCCAACCCTCCAGTGGAGCTTTCAGAGCCGGTCTCGCTGAAGCAGCAGAGTCCGGTTCCAGCTTCAGGTCCGGACGGAGTTTTCCCAAAGCGTCCGGGGATGGTGCCTTTACGCACGGGATTTCCACGCCGCTCCCGCTGATCCAGGTCCCGGACCAGGTCCTGCTGCCATCCGCTCCCAGACTGGACTCAGGTAGGAGGGATGCAACTGTGCGAGGACACATGCACGCGCACGCGGACCAGAACTGCAGAAAAGTTGTCTCTGAAAACTTTTTCTCCCCTCCAAAATATAAAAGAAAAAAGATATTTACAATTGCTTTAAAGCAATAACAACAACAACAACCAGAAGTTGAAGCAACACTAAACTGCTTTAGTAGAAGTCATAATGCTCTGATTTAAAACTGCAGATGTAGACATAAAAGTTTGCTTATTTGCATTTTTAACTCCCACATGAGGTTCTCACTTGTTCCAGATTGAAGGAATGTCTTCAGAAATTTGTGTCCAATAATAAAATAAAAAACATTAATGTACAAGTGTGTCAAATGAGCACCAAAAGAAAGGGGACTTATCTTTCTTTTCTTCACCAAAACCACTAAGAAACGTCCTTTTAGAGGTGAGAGGAGTTGGTTTTTAAGTTAGATCTTCAGCTGAAGTGTTTTCCACATCCAACACCTCCATCTCCAGCTTTTTGATGATTTCCCCATCATTTATGCAGCTATTTCATCCAAATATGACAAGCATTTACTTCAGCAGCGTTCTGGGTGTGTTTTTCTTTCTTTTCTCATCTTTTTTTCACTCATTAATGGAGGTGATTTGAACTTAACGTTTCAGATAAAAACATACTTATAAAAACACCTAAAACGTAAAATGATTGCAGTAACTTATTTTCCAACAGTAATTAGTTAATTTTCATAGCCTTTGTTTTTCATTCTGTGACAGGTTGGAAATGATTAGAAATGATTAGAAATGTAGATGTATTTCCCAGATTCAGTGATATCTTCCTAAAAAAAAACAACAAAAACCTAATTTTAAACTCAAATTGGCACCAGCAAATCTCCGACTCTGGTTCTAGCCTGTAAAGCCTGCCTAAAAGCAGACAATTCAAGGTTATTTTATTTTATTTTTAACGATTCGTTGGCCATCTTTCCTTAAGATTTCACAAAAACTTCACATTTTAAATCAAACTGGCACCTGACAAACAAAAGTGGAACCAACAAACCTGTGATCCTGGACAGAAAAGTCTCCTCTTAGTTTATTCAACAACAATCAAAAGCAGAATGTTCAAAGTTATTTCTTTATTTTCGACAAATAAATGTCTTTATTGAATCTGTGGCCATTCACAGAAAACACTTGAACTTATGATGTGCATGTACAGTAGCTGACCAGGACAAATGAGGGGAAACAAAAATTCTAATGCAATATTTGATGACTCAAAAGAAAGCCAAAACTGTTTCTTTTTAAAGGATAATAGTAGAAGCCATACCTGTTACTGGGCTCATTGGATTAAAACATACTAAAGTAAAAAGTACGATTACAGGATATTAAAAGAAAGTGTGTATGAGCCTCCTCAAAAAGCAGAAACTACAGGGATCATTTAGTTACCAGCAATATTGTTATTCATTTTATAAAAGGACATATATGTGTGATATATACAGCTGTACAGAGTCAAATAAAAACTGTACATTTTCAGGTAAAATATTTTAAAGCAAACCAAACAAAAAGGGATATGTTCATCTTAGAAAACCTTTAATGTTGTATATGTCGTATACCTGTTGGGTTAAAACTCCTCTGACTGCCCAGAGAACGTGTGTTTTTACAGCAGCAGGATGAAGACAAATGGGGAGAAAAAAATATAGATGTGAAGAGAAAATATTTAAGAAAAGAAAAATACCACCAGCCAAAAGAAAAAAAAAGCAACAACAAAACATTAAAGAGAAATATAATACGTCTTAGAGGCCACTCAATTAGAGAATGTCTTGTGTCGTGCATGAATATTTGCTGCTCTTAAAACACATTTTTAGTCTTTACAATCCAAATTAAAAGCAGATGATTCGAGGCTTTTTTTCCTGACAATTAATGTTATTGATTTAGTGCTTGTAAGTAGACATATATATATAATATCTGGATATATATTAGTTCTAAAAAGATTTTAAAAAGTACAGATTTGAGGGCAAAATATTTAATGATTGAAAAGAAAACTAAACCACAACCAATAAAAAACAAAAATAAATGAAATTGGAGAGCATGTTACTTTTCCTAGACTGTATTCTCCCAATTAAAAGCAACCAGTTTGAGGTTTATTTAGTCTCTGATATCTTTGTTAATTCAGTGTCCATCTGATACATGTGTCTGTGTGTTTTTAAAATATCATTATAAAGACGAATGGAAAAAGTGGTACAGACGTAAAATCTTTAACCCTCAAAGAAAAGCCAAACCAGCACCAACAAAAGAAAAAAGAAACAAGGAGGCTGAGGCCACATAGAAACTAAATACGAATACTTGGGGTTAAAACAGTTAGTTTAACAGCTATTAAAAGCAGAAAATTCAGCAGGATCGTCCATTTATTAGGTAATGTTTTTTTTCAAATGCTTTCTGCGCGTAAATGTCTTGAGTTTGGATATTTTAGTGGTTTCACACATCTCTGGGTGTCTCCAGATCAGGGATCAATGATCGATCTGCACGCTGAGGATGTTTCTGGATCACATTTCCAGACGTCAGAAACTTTATGTCAGGACTGGAGACAGCGGACTTTAAACAGAAATGCTCCTGCAGGTTAGTTGGGTCAGAAATATCAGAAATACAACTCTTCAGTCTGGATACAACGAGATGAAAGTTATTAATGTAAATTAAAACAGACTCTGAGCCTCTGGGGTGCTTATTGATTCAGGTCACACATGATTAATTCTCTTTTATTTGAGCACTTATTTCTGTTCTTTACGTTGGACCTGCATGGTCACACGATCACGTCTTCAGTGGAGCTTTGACAGATCTGCAGCTTGACGGCGGCAGCAGCGCCACAGGAGCATGAGACAGTGCACACTTGTGTTGTAAACGCCACATAAATGTGCAAACAAGAACCGCGGTGTCATGCAACTGCTAATAAATCAACGTAGATTCTGAAAAAGATACAGTTTATGTTTGTCGTGCCCTTTTGCCTGGTTATCTTCCAATAACAACCGTCGCCATTGTGCTCATATCATTCCTGAAATGAATAGGAACTCTGTTAGAATAATTAATAAAGCAACCAATCAATGATTCAATGATCGGAATCAGATTGAAATCATTCACTGACTTGAATTTATATACGAGGATTAACCCTTCCCTTCATTTTTTAGAGGATATGAAACACATAGAGATTATGTTTGGCTGCTTTTTTACAACTAAACCACCCTGTCCATCATTTTTTTAGACACCCTAGACAAGGTTATTTTTTTTTAATTCTTGTTCTTCTGTATTGGGTCAGTCCATGTTTGATTTCATTGATTAGCTCTGGCTTTGTAGCTGCAATTTGCTTGGCTGAAGCTCGTGCTAAATGTGTAGAAAGTTTAAGATTCCTCAGCGTTGTTATTGTGATACACAGAACCCATAATTCAGTTGGGCATGATTGCGCGTCTTTCGTCTGAGACAGCTGCAGTCGTAAGGTGTGAACCCGACACAAAAGATTTACGGATTGGCGCAGATCATCTAAAAGGATTTCAACTTTCACATTGTCGTATGGTTTTAAAAAGTAGCCCCCCCACCAAGCATCCGATAAGATTGATTTTCATGTGATGGGAAACATTATGATTTTTTAATATCTCGTGACACAACATTTATAGCCTGACTCTGCCTGCCTACGTATTTCCAGTCAATTTCATTTTCGCTTCACCACTTTAGTCTGGGAAAGATAAGCTCTACCGTCTTTAGTCCAGCACCAAATAACTAACTAACAAACAGAAGGCGTGGCTAAAAGTCACGACGTAGCTGCTGCTCCGAGTTAGAAACTGTAGTCCAGTTTATTCCTATGAAATCAACAATAGTGGCAGACACAGATACACAGGAAGCCATTCACTCTGTCATGGAGAAGATCACTGGTAGCAACTTAAAACCACAACAAGATGTGAGTTTGTTTAGTTTTTTGAATGGAAATCATGTTGTGGCCCTGCTCCCCACAGAAACTGTGCTGTGGATACGTATGTTTACGCCACATAATCTACAGAAGTCGCTGACAGTTAAATTCAATCCACTGGGATTTCTCCAAATTGACTTTGTTAAATTCCTGGTATGGACAGAGCTTGTCTATGATCTATTTAATATTCTTGTATGGAGGACTGATACAACTGAAGTACTAGACAGCTGTGCCGGGCGCATAGCATACGTCAACGCCAAACGTTAGTGATTGGTTCACGGGTTCCCCAATAATTTTAAACTTATGAAGAGCACCTGCTCACTAGGTACTAGACATTTGCCAACTGCAACTGGCTGAAATGAGTGCAACAGTCTGGTGAAGACCAGGCCACCAGACGTTCTCTCATCCTAAAAAGGATGAGTATAAAAGTTTCGAGGTAACACTCATTTTCACAATGCTATCTGGGCTGGTACAAGGGCGTTGGGTTGGTGGTCAAATTCCCAAATTTATCCCATGTAACTGATTGATGTATTGTCATGGATCATCTTAAAGTGTTTGAACTGTCTCATGTCTTGAGATTTACTAAATAGGAGTCTACAAAAACCACTTGGAACCAACTTGGAATTGTAAGAGATTACTGCATTTCGCAGGTCAGATGCTGTCAGCTAACAGCAGATAGTTAGACGGACGGACGGACGGACAGACAGATAGATAGATAGATAGATAGATAGATAGATAGGTACTTCCTTAATTAATTACTTTATTAAAAGAATATTGATTTAATATGTTTTGATAGTTCAACTTGATTTTAACTTTAGATTCTAAAATCTGCAACTGATTAATGCATTTCTTAAAAGGTTTGAACTCCCAGATCACACTGTTTTTCTTATGAAAAAGACCAATGGGCTAAGTTTGTGAATTTAAAGTTTAGTTTTAAAATGAGTTAGCAGAATAATCCTTTCTGGTTAACATAAATTTAGGCTTGTTGAGTTGCAACAGCAGCATAATGGTGACAATAGATTGTTTTAAAAGGCTTGAAATCTCCCATTTTGCAAAACCCGAAACAGATGAGATTTGTACAGTAAATGTAAAAGAAATCTAGGTAGCCAACACAGAGTTTGCTGAGGCTAGCTAAGTTGGGAGAATGGTGCATTAAGGTCATTTGTGGCCATCAAAACCACTGATGAACTAGAAATTCACATATATGCATTTCTGTCACAAAAATGCAAATTTGCGGTTGGGAGGGAGGTAAAATTCATAAATTAAGCCTCTTTTCTCTTTAATGAAGCAACTCTTTGATCAGTTGTTTCTGTTTTTAAAGTGCTTTAGCCTATAGATAAAAGTTGATAGATGACTGCATCCTAAAAGGGTTTGAACATCACAACATAATTTAACAAAAGAGGGGTTTCCCCCAGTGCAGAAGCTTTCCTGGGACCCTCAAAAGCCAGAAATGTTCCTGTTTAGCTTGTTAAACTCACTGGTGCTACGGTTTATGGGACAGCTTGGCTGATTGTTTTTTTTTTTTTTTACATACATATATGTGTGTACATATGGGCAAAGAAACATATGTATCTTGTCAGGATATGCTTTCTTTGAGAACATATTGATGGGTATCAGCAGCAGCAGCAGCCCTCAGCTGATCCAGCCTCCCATGGGAAGGTTTGCCCAGAGTTCACAGTGAAGATGGTACAGAGGGTACGGGAGGACAGGGCACATGGCGACAGCGTGGAAAAGCGTGATAAAGCCACTTCAGGGTGTTCCCCACGTCGAGTGCCGCACTACACCTCCGAGATAAGCCTCTGCCCGCACGCAGATAAGAGGCTTTCATAGAAACAAGAGCGGCACGACAGAAATGTACACAAAAACCTCTCTGAAGAGGAGCGCTTGGATAACTGTTTCACTGATTTTTATGAATAGCCTTCGGAAGTTTAGCGAGAACGCTCGGCTTCCCGTGATCCATCAGATTGTTTTCTTATTTGTGGGCGTCTTATAACTGCTCAGAGTTATAAAGACTTTGCAGCTGCCAGTCTGAGCCTGTCCAAGTGCTTTAAATGACAACTTCCAACAAGTTGTTTAATTGTTCAGGCTCTGGCAGAACAGTTTATAGACCCCCACCCCCCGGTCTCCTGTAAGTGAGAGTGTCTGTCTGAAAAACAATCCTTGGAGGTGGGTGGGGGGTGTTCTCTAGAGCTGATCTGCGGTGGGATTTTGTTTGGAGCAGGTGCTGTCTGCGGACGTTCCCTCATAAGGTAAAGTGGCATTAGGGAGTCCAAATGGCAGACTTATATATAGGCTGCCAATTCAGCACATTGTCCTGGGCTGCAGGGTTTGTTGGGGGGGAGACCTGCAGCCCTTCCTCGTTCCCTCAGTCTTCACCCCACTTGTTCCTCCGCTGGAGACGGACCTCCGTCCAGCACGCCGTCCGGGCGCGCGCCCTTCCTGCTGGGCGCTCCTTTTGCGCGCTCCGAGCGAGCGTGTAATTACACGGTTGTAAAGGATCAAGCAGGCTTAACTGTCATTCTGTACAAGAAACATACATAAAAATACAACCTCTACTTATAATAATCGTTTGGATATTGTTTTCTTCATAAGAACTCAAAGATGTGAACAAATTCAGTAAACAGGCCGAAAGTATCTTAGACTATGAGCTGCTTAATCAGAAACCAGCATAACTGACAAAAAACCCAGAGTAAATAAATTTAATAAAATCTCATTGTGTATATTCAAATAACAGATATTTATACTATATAATCCATATAAAATATACATAATTGAGTATTGACAGTCAAATATATACTCAGTAATGTATGAATCTAAGTTCTGATTATGAAGTCAGCATCTTAACAATAACAATATAAATGGTTGTTAAGGATAAGGCTATATACTCAAAAACATGAATTAAAAAACAAAAAAAACAAAACAACATTTCATAATAATAGAAGAATATGTTTTTCTGAATAAGAACTCAAAGATGTGAACAAATTCAGTGAATATACGCATCTTAGATTACTTAGTCAGAAAGCAGCATAACTGACAAAAAACATAGTAGATTTAATTTAATCTCATGTATACTACGAAAACAGATATTTATACTCTATACTCCATATAAAATATACATAATCGAGTATACACTGTCAAATATGTACTCAATCATAGAGCTGGGTGATATGACCTAAAATCAATATCACGATTAACTGAACAATTTACCTCGATTAACATTAATGAGCAGTTATTTTAGTATTGTTTAATCTTTTTGCCTCCTCGGTTATTCGTCCCATTTTACTTTTGGAAACTCTAGGAACCACAAGTAAGCCTTTAGTCTGAGAGCCAAGTGTTCTATTGAAGCGATAAGGAACTAAATGTTCAAGTTCAGGATACGCAATATATATATATACTCTAATATCAAATGTTTATACTCTGTACTCATATAAATATGTACATAATTGAGTATACAGTCAAATATGCACTCAATCATGTGTAAATCCTTTGACTTTTGATTTTTATAGGTGAATAAAAGACAGAATGCAAATTGTTTTAATACTACGGCTGGGCAATTAATTGAAACCAACATATCCTAATTATTTCAGTTATTTCAATTGTTTCAAATATTCAGTAAATGACCATAAATAGTTAATATGTGTGTGCTTCCCTTCACGTCTTTTAGAATTAATTAATATTTGCAGCGAAACCCTGTCAGTAATCTAGGATGGCAATGAAATAAAACTAAAATTATCACTCATTAGTTGTGATCAAGGTAACATGTTCAATTTATAGTTATTGATTTGAGGCGATATATTGAGCAGCTCTACTTATGCAAGAACTGCTGGATTTAACAAGCAGTTGTAATTCATATTTAGGAATGTTAAGCACCATTCAGACAGTATCTCAACACAGTCCTGAAATATTTTACAGCAGATTAATAGTATTTTTTTCACCTAAAATACATGACGTTCAGTAGACACTATTTATTCTGAATAAGTACCATAACAAATTTGCAAAAACAGCCGGATAATGATAGATGACATGAAACACATAAACACACATGAAGCATGTTTGAAGGCTGAGTTCCACCAGGTCAGTTTTTAAATATGAGCGATTGGAATCTGGCAGGTAGGAACATGCAGACGGTGTCATAGTTGTGCTGTTGGCACCAATAGAGGAACAAAACAGTTTTTTGCTTTTGTCGTTCAGCATCGCTCTGTAGTTAAACATCATGAACTGATGTTTCACAGTTCACTGAACCAACACAAATGACACAGTAAACATGGAAAAATATTTTTGTTGAGTATACTGATGCAGGTTTTCAAATTTTCTCAACCAGGTTATGATGAGTCTCAAAAGGTTTGAATGAATTGTTTCTGGACCTCTTTTTCCTGATTCTTGAAGTTGCTTCAGCTTCCGTCCAGGGGTTTCCAACATTGTCCAACTGCTGATGCCTTCTGGATGGAAGCAAAAACCAAGAAAAAGAAGTCCAGCTGCCTTTGATTGGAGCTTTTGGTTGTTGAGTGTGAACAAAGAAAGAAAGCTCTTGGGATCTTGTGAGGGTCACGATTTACTCTACAACCAGATTCCTTTGTAAATAAAGGACAACAATGCTGCAAATAATGTATTTTTTTAACACTAATTATATCATGGATCAACACTTGCTATGTTTACATACAAATATTCAGAATAAACAGCTGATTGGAATAAAAATGCATCAAGTAAACATGTCAGAAGATTCTGATCAAATTCAGCTCAATCGGAAAGAAACTGTGATTGAGATGGGTGGTTTATGCTGATTCTTATTCTGAACAGCGTCCATGCACACACTTCAGACTTCAGACTGACTTTTCTGTGGGTCAAAACTAACCTGACTGCGCATGTGTGCCCTACAACGTGACATATTTATGCATTTACACTTTTTTACTGATTGACGACGTGTGAACATGGTGGGGAGGAGAAGCACAACTGATCTGTTGCAGAGACGGGTTTCTTACTGGATATTTTAAGAGAGCTCAGAATTGTTGAACGACTTGACGGTTGAAAAGCTAGAAACGGGGAGTTATACAGACAAGTTAATGTAAAGCCGGAGAAACCTGGCATCCACCAAACCATCGACCAAATTAAAAAATTGCTGGAAAAGCTTGAAAGCTAGCTATTATGAAGGTAAAAACCAGAACAGGAGAAGTGGTTCCAATCCTGCTAGTTTGTTTACAGCACAGGTGGGAAAATGCTGCCATTACAAATAAAGCATGGTGCACATATACACATATCGTGATTGGAATGCTTGATTTAGTGCACATGGATTCAGAATTTATAATCATGAAAGTTTTAAAACTGATTATGAAATTTTGCCCACATATACATAGTAATGGCATGAGACCAAATATGAGAAAATTTAGAATTTAAAATTAAACATAACAAACATTTTAAACATAGACACGTCTCTAACTTTTTACAGACATGTTTCCAATAAAACCTTTTTGGATCAGCACTTAGATAGTATGTACATGTCTGAGGATAATTTTTTTTCCCTTTTACAGTCCTATTTAGTAACGAAGAGTTGCACCTAAACTACGACCAATATTGGCCCGACATGTACCATGAGCATCCAAACTTTGAAGCAATATCTCAGAACGTTCTAAATCTTCATATTTGTGAAGAACCAGTCCATTGGTAGATCCTAATGGTTGAACAATTAGCAAAGTGATGAGATTTACTTCTTTTACCAACAAATAATAGAAACAGAACTTTTCAGATTTTTTGATCTCACAAACATTAGGTAAATATATATATTATGATATTGTCCCATCTTTCTCCCTCTATGTACAAACAGATACCCGTATGCATCTAAATACCCATATACATCTAAATACACGCATACACCTAAATACCCGCATTCATCTAAATAACCGTATGCACCTAAATAACCTTATGCACCTAAATACCCTTATGCACCTAAATACCCGTGTACTGCCCAGCTTCAGGGTGAGATCTGGACATCCAGTTTCTGTACTCATTTGAATGATGGACAAAAAAGAAGAAGAAAAAAGAAAGGCAACATTTTTTAAGAATTATAAAAGTAACAAATATCAAAATCTACAGCATACATGTACCAGAAAAGTGCAACGTTTTGATGATTGAATAACCGAAAGAAAGCGGTAGTTACAGTCAAAAACTGTATAATACAGATGACATTGATCTTTATGTTGAGCGCCATATAAAGGGTTGATTAAGATGGTGATGAAGGGAAAGAGGATCACAACAGTGTGAATAAGTTTCTAAGATTGAAAGATCAAATATGTTAATGTGTTTGAAGTAAATCGGCATAAGTGATTGCACTTGCCCATAGCAGCATGAAAATAAATAGAATAGGTAAAACATACCAAACGTGATGTAAAATGGAGAATTTTGATCACAAGTGAGATACATTACACATTAAAATTTGATTTCTTTTAGTTTATATAAATCATATAAATTTAGTTCCTCAGTTAAAGGGATGAGAAGGACCTGCAGTGTTGCTTGTTCCTGTCAATCAACCATATCTTTTAAAACAAACCCAAAAAAACGCAACCCGCAACTCTCGATTATTTCAAGCGACTCCAGAGAAAAAGACGCCCAAAGTCATGTGGTATAAGTGTAATCGGCAACTACTTCTCAGAGGCCTCTCGCTGTGATGTGTTGCTGAGGTACTATTTAGTCGATGGAGAAGTTGAAAGTGAAAATTTGGATTTTAAGTCAGGTTTCATTGTATTTGAGATTGTCAGTGATGTCAGTGCTCTTATTTTAGTTACCCTGCATATTGATCTTCCATGTCACCGCAATGTTGCGCATTTAAGTGCCTCCAGATGTTGTTTTTTTGCGAAGATGACATTCACCTTCATGGCAAAAAAAAGAAAAAAAGAAAAAGAAACCTCAGATCCACCATTTTCAGCCTGTGGCCGATCTGGAGAGGCTTAATTATTTGTTGTCGGGCCCTTTGAAAGAGACACCAGCCCCCAAATTGGGCTTGTGTTGAACAAACACAAATTAAACATTTAGCCCTAAGTATTTCTCCCTGGATCCTAAGTGCACATTAGTCAGCCTATACTTATCTCTGGCCTAACGGCACACCCAAATTGCAGTGCTGCTGCTGGAAAAGAAAAGCCGGGGCCCCGAGAATGAGTGCTGGAAGCCCGCTGGCAGATGCCTATAAGTTTCTCAACCGCAGCTGAGGTGTGTTTGTACAGCGCCGTGTGTGCGACTTTGTGGACTTTTTTTCTTACATCTTTTGTGTTTTTCTGAGTGTTGACAAAGGAATCTGACAAAATGTGTGACTAATTGTGCTCAAGTGCACTCACCTAAATACCCATTATAACACCCAGCCCTGTGTGCACGGCTATACATACAGAGGATAGTACCCCCTCCTGTAACCTTTTTATTTTTGACTTGACTGTGACGTTATTTATTCCACAGAAATGAAGCAGTAAGTGGTCAACACTGAGTACCCCCCACCACTGCATCTGTAGGATTTAAGAGGTTAAGTTGCAGTCAGGTGGTACAAAACATCGGCCATTGAATGTGAAGTAGATGTTTTGGCAGGTTTGCAGGTCTGGAGCACTGAGTTAACACAATGCCAAGAGGGGATAACATCAGCAGTGGTCGTATAAGAACTATCTTGGAAAATGTCATGAAAACATTTTCTCACTTACCTATCTATCTGTCTGTCTGTATATATATGTGTGTTTGTGTGTGTGTGTATATATATATATATCTATATATCTATATCTATATCTATACATATATCTATATAGGTATATCTTTCGGTATATCGGTAAATGCCAGGATGGTGGGAACGTCATGTTGATCTAGTCAGCATGAGCTTAAGTTAACCAGATTCTTGTGTATTTACTGGAGCAAACGGACGATCATCTCTATGATGATGCTCCTCTATTCATCTTACTGATGCAGGAACATTTTTATCTCCATTGACCATCTTTATCTGATACAGACAAGTATTCTAGAAACAAATGTGAGACAATATGTCTGACAGCTAAATATTTGATTAAACTGGTTCATATGATCTTGAACAGCACCACCAGATCCATCTGGTCTAAACGGGTCAAAGCCCAGACCACTACCTGAAACACTGAGTCTGGACCAAAAACCTTGAACTGAAGCAAAGGAAACAGCTTCTTTTAGTTATTGCGGCTAAATCATGAGATACTTAAGATTGCTCACGTGATTATTTTTTTAAAACTCATTTTTGAGTGATTTTTTTTTAGTTTTTACACATAAAACAGATCAAATAAGGGTTTTAGGCTGCATGTAAACATTAGCTGTTTCTGTGTTTGTGGTTTGTCTTTGTTGGAGGTATCTGCTGTCATTTTTTTTTTTTTTCTGGATTGATGTCTCTCTCCACCAATCTCGTCTCTTCAAACTGCTGTACAGCTTCCTCCGTTTTCTCCCAGAGTGGAAAAAAGCAATGGAATTTTAAAACTTTCCTTTTCTGCCACACATTTTCCAGCACCTGCTCCTCACTGTCCAGTTTCAGAGATGAAGAGCTCCAACAACCCACCAAACGCACCTTCAGCTGCTCACACTTCTCAGCTCTTGTTCAGTATTGCAGCGTGTTTTCTGGCTCAGAGGAGAACGAGTTCACGAAGTTCATCTCAATTTCCATATATTTTCTCTCTGACTTCTCTTTCTGCTCCTACCAGGGTGCGAATCTCTGTTCTGATGAATGGAACTTTGATTGCGGCTTGAGTTTGGTTTAAAACACACCGTTACTGCAGAGGCTTCAAAAAACAGTTCAAACTTGACAAGAACAACATCAACACAGGTGGTTTTAGGTGACAAAAACCAGGGATATTTCTAGCTTTTTGGGGGCTCTTGTTTTGGCAAACTTCAGTGTGACGAGGGAGTTCAAAACTTAAAATGATGAAACGGTCAAGCATTCATATGTTTGGCACATACAGAGAAAAGAAAATGCAAGACTGGAGGAGTGTCAGTTGAAAAAAATAAAATAAAAATTCAAGCTTCATCAACTCATCAGTGTGAGAGGAAAATAACAAACTCACACATCTGACTTCATAACTCCCCACATTTCACAAGAAGAAAGTACAAAAGTACAAAAACATAGAAATTCTGACTTTATAACATCACAAACTTGTGAGAAAAACTGAGAAATTCAGATTTTGCAGAAAAACAAAACAAAACAACAATCTTACGCCACTGATGGCGTTGCCATGTGCTCGGGGGTCAAGCTCTGGGTTTCTTAAGCGCCTAGAGATGACTTGTTGTAAAT
>JBAMYA010000021.1:1511064-1544498 GCA_037176975.1 Arrhamphus sclerolepis | reverse complement strand
AATTAGTGGCTCATTGACAGACTTGTGTAGACCTTAAAGACAAGCTGATGGCCATCCAATCAAATGTGACTGAGCAGAGAAACATCTAAAACATGCAGGACAGTGTGCCTTGAGGACCAGGGTTGAAAAACACTGCTTTAAACATTTCATAAGTTCATCCGTTAACAGTTTAATAATCCTCACTGAAGTGATGGATGAGGTCTCAGTCATAGAATGTATCAGAAGAACTGGACTAACCCTGGTGTGACACACAGGGTTGTTTGTGTATCGCTTCTTAACATATGATTGATATTCTATAGAGTAATTTGTTTATTTATGACTAAAGCAGAACTAAAGGATAAATATTAATATCAAATTACTTCCATTCATCAACTTCTTTTTATCTGGATTCAGGTCTTCTCCTGGTTGGATATCCTGAAACACCTCCCCATGAAGGTGTGAAGGGGACACCCTGAGCAGATGAAAATCCTCAACTAGCTCCTCTCCATGTAGAGGAGAAGCAACTCCACTCTGAGTCTCTCCTCCTAACTCTAAACATTTCAACTACTTTTACCTGTGATCTCATTCCTCAGTCAGTCTCTCCAGTTCAGGACCACAGATGACAGTAGGAACAAAGATCTACCACATTACTGCTGTGATCCACCTGTCAAAAGAGGACCTTCTACCCTGTTCTGACTGAGAACCATGGTCTCAGTTCTGGAGGTTCTGATTATCATCCCTGCTGCTTCACACTTGGCTGTGAACTGCTCCAACAAGAGCTGAAGGTCCTCCTGATGATACCAACAGGACCCAACACCACCCAACTAGAACCCCTCCTCTCCCTGACCAGACGTAGAACCAGAACCCTCCTCTCCCAGACCAGAACAAGAACCCTCCTCTCCCTGACCCTGACCCTAACCAGAACCAGAACCAGAACCCACCTCTCATTGGCTGCTCCTAAAAATTCTATAATAAATGCTCTGAGCAGAATCTCTGACAAAGATCAGCCACGATAGAGTCCAACTCTCCCTGGGAACTTATCGGACCAAACTCCGGTTCCGTTGGTACAGGGACTGGGCAGCCCATAACAACAGACCCAGTATCCCATACTTCTGGACCCCCCACAGGACACCCTGAGGGACAAATATCTTCTCTAAGTCCACAAAACACATGTGGACTGGTTGGTAAACTCCTATGATCCCTCAATGACCCTAGTGAGGGTGTAGAACTTGTCCAGTGTTCCAGGACCATGACCCTAATGAGGGTGTAGAACTGGTCCAGAGTACAAGGACCATGACCCTAGTGAGGGTGTTGAACTGGTCCAGAGTTCCAGGACGAGGACCTTAGTGAGGGTGTGGAGCTGGTCCAGAATCAGGACCATGACCCTAGTGAGGGTGCAGAACTGGTCCAGTGTTCCAGGACAAGGACCCTAGTGAGGGTGTAGAGCTGGTCCAGAACCAGGACTTGGACCCTAGTGAGGGTGTAGAACTGGTCCAGTGTTTCAGGACCAGGACCACATTGTTCCTCCTGGTTTGTTCCGGATTGTGTATGAATTTTAAGTCTCTTGTTTATCAGAGTTAATTAGAAAGATTTCATCAACTTTAATAACATTCAGATACATCCCAGATTACCTTTAAGCCACACCCACAGATTTGATTGGCACACAGCTCTGAAATGGATTTAAATTATTTTAACAACTTTTCATCTGCCTGCTCAGTTAAGTTCTCAGACCAGTTTACTTCACTTTTCACAGCATTCGTTTTCAGGAACTGGTCCCTTCAAAGAAATCAGAGAAAAATCATTTTAATTTTATCTGACAGTTATAGAGCTCTAACCTGAAACACCCTCTACTGTCACCTTGAGGCCATCCATCCATCCATCTATCTATTATCTATACCCACTATGTCCTGTTCAGGGTCATGGGGGTCTGCTGGAGTCTATCCCAGCTCACTTCGGGCGAAAGGCAGGGGTACACCCTGGACAGGTCGCCAGTCACCTAGAGGCCTGTCAGGGAAACTCCACCTGGGTGTTTAAAACATTTAGATATAGAACCCCTGAAACAGTTTTATCCTCTAAAATCCTTTAAAAACTATTCTGCAGCTCTGATGTTCTGACTAAAAGTAAAATAAAATAAACTTTAACACCAATGAATAATTGCATGAACATTTATGTTCATGTTTTTAAAAATGGCTTTTGAGTTTGAAAGGAAAACTATAAATAAAACCATTATTTCCAGACATTAATTTTTTTTTTTTTTTTACTTTTTGAACTGACCATCACAACAAATTATAAAAGTCTATATTTCATTATAAATGTTGCAATTTTTGTGAAATTTGGCATTTTGACAAAAGTGATGTATTTTTGGGCCACGGACAGAGTCTGAGGCCATCCCCAGCCTAAGAGAGGACCTTCAAGGGTACAAGGATGGACCTTCAAGGATGCAGGGCCTCTCAGCCCTACCAGAGGCCCCTACCCAGAGTGAATAGAGCCCAACCCTAGGTCCACCCACTGGCAACTCGCCCCACCCAGAGCCTTAGACCAACCACACACCAGGAGAAGGAGGCTGGGGCACCCAGAGGGCAAGGGCCGGCCCCCTCCCACCACCCAGCAAGACCAGCACCCAACACAACAATACGGAAAGCGGGCCCCGTACTGCACTGGAAGAGGCAGGGGACACCAACAGGGCCCCACCCCCCAAACAGGGGAACACCCCAGGAAAGCAGAGAGGACTGTAGGCCCAGCCGAAGCCCAAGACCCAAGCAGAACCGGAAAACCCCAGACCGCTGACTGGGGGCACACCAACACCAGAAGTGCCAAGGCCCAAAACACCCGCACCACATACAGGCAGCAGAACAGATGCCAGTCCCCCATGCCGGCAAGCCCCCCCACCCCCAAAACAAAGCAAGATGGCCTGGAGGAAAAAGAAGGAACACCATAGGGCCATAACTATGGTGGAGAAAAGAGATGTAGTGTATTGGGATAGGGAGGCCAGTCACAAGCAGGAGAGCATTCCCTTCCCATTCTTTTTATTCATTCCTCTTTTTTGTTCTGTTAATTTTTTTGTTTAATTATGTCCGTGTTGAAAAAAAATAAAAACAATTTAAATGTATAATTGGACAGAAAATGGATAAAAAAACGAAGAACAGTAAAAACAGTGCAGTAAAATCTGACTAAACAAAGGCACAGGAAAACAGTAAAGTTTTCACTTTAACTTTAAATGTGTCTAGAGTTGGAGAACATTTGATATTAAGAGGAAGTTTATTCCATCTATGTGAAGCATAGTAGCTAAATGCATTTTCACCCTGTTTAGTCCTAACTGGAGGTTCTACCAGCTGACTGCTGCCTAAAGATCTCAGAGATCTACTTGGTTTATATTCTACTAGAAGATCAGTAATGTAGCGTTCTGGATGAGCTGTAGCTGTCTGACTGTCTTTTTGGGAAGACCAGATAAAAGAGCATCACAGTAATCAAGTCTGTTAGAGATGAAGGCATGAGTGATCTTCTCTAAATCAGCTCTGGACATGAGATCTCTGACTCTGGAGTTTTGTCTGAGGAGATAAAAAGCTGTCTTAGTTCCAGCCTTGATGTGGCTGCTGAAGTTCATCTCTGAGTCAATTAAAACTCCAAGATTCTGAACCTGGGATTTTGTCTTGAGCCCTCTGGATTCAAGCAGGGTAACAACTCTCATCTGTCTATTTTATTACCAAATAGAATTATGTCTTTTCCTGATTTAATTGAAGGAAGCTTGATTGCATCCATCTATTCACTTTCTCCAAGCAGAGAAAGAGGGAGTCTAATGGATCAGAGTCATTTGGTGAAAGATCTAAGTAGATCTGAGTGTGATCTGCATAGCTGTGATCAGCAACATTCCTCTTACATATGATCTGTCCTAGGGGAAGCATGTAGAGGTTGAATAATAGTGGTCCAAGAATTGACCCCTGAGGGACTCCACAGGTCAGTGGACTAAGCTCAGATTTATTCTCACCAGTGGAAACAACAAAGCTCCTGCCTTCAAGATATGATCTGAACCATCTGAGAACTGGACCTTAAGGATTTTATGGTCCACAGTATCAAAGACTGAACTAAGATCCAGCAGCAACAGAACAGCTGCTTCAGTGTTCAGATAAATGTCATTTAAGACCTTGATCAGATCTGTCTCAGTGCTGTGATTTTTCTAAAGTCAGACTGAAATCTGAAAGACCGTTTACATTTAAGAAGCTGTTCAGTTAGATCAATGCAACTTTCTCAGTAATTTTCCCAATAAAGGGAAGATTAGAGATCGGCTGTAATTGTTTAATTCTGAAGGATCTTCTCTTCTTCAGAAGGGGCTTGACTATTACAGTTTTCAGAGATCTGGGAAACGTCCCTGATAAGAGTGAAGCATTGATGATGTTCAGTATGTCTGTTTCTAGAGATGCATAAACTGATTTGAAAAAGTTGGTTGGTAAAGTGTCTAAACAGCATGTTGATGAATTTAGGTTCTTAACTACCTCCTCCAGGGTTTCAGCACTGATAGAACTAAATGTTGTCGATCTGATCAAGCTGTTGCTGTGTGGCTGACGTTCTCTGGGGGAAGTGATGGGAATTTATTTTTGCCAGTTTTATGAAAAAAAAATTTAAATAAAGAAGTTGTGACAAGGAAAACTCATAATTTACAACACTTGTTTTTTTTTTTCTTTTATAAAAAGGCCATTTTTTTTTTATTTGAAAATGTTACAAAAAGAATTTGTGAATTTTGGATGAATGTTTTAATTTCCTTAATTTTTTTCTGAATTTCAGATTTTTGGACAATTTCTGCTTTTTTTAACAACAAAAAGTGTTGTTGTGTCAAAACAAAAAAAATGATTTTGATAGTAACCATGGGGGCAATGTAATCTGGGATTACAGTTTTAAAAATCCTGGATTTAACGAGAATCCAGTCAATGGAAGCTGGATGGAATGGAGTTTGTGTCTGCCTTATCTGTTGGTAAATGTTGTTCATGATGACGTTGGTTTTTGTGTTTTGTTTTTTGTTTTTTTCCTCCAGAGCTTTTCCAGGATACATAGAAGTCCATTCGTGTTTTTTTTTCTGAACATCTGAACATATCACACATTCACCAACATTAATAATTGAATAGAAACATGCTCTTTATTGACTGAAAGTGGCTCAGGATTGAATAATGCAGCCAGAACAAAGCTGAGGAAGTCCTGGGAGCTCAATCTCAGTCATGGAACAAAGCTCATTGTCAGATTGGAGACGCTGCTGGGATTACAGCAGTGAAATGACTTGTCAGTCCTAATCTGGTATTAGGACGTTCACGCCTCCTGGGTGCTCTAAAAGCCACCTGTTTGGACAGATGATGTTCCACTCTGGAGCTCCTCTGTAGATGCCAAGTCTTTGTTTGTGTTTAAGTTCTTCTTTTATTTATCTGGTTGAAGTCTGTTGTAGAAAGGGATTTCAAAGATGTATAATTATTTTAATCTGAGAAAGGAAAACAAAAGAATGATTGAGTTGGACATTCAAATATTCCTGAAAGTTCTGATCAAAAAAGAAAATGTATAACTTAACAAACTCACAAAACTCACAATTTCAGAAATTCAGACCTCACAGGTTTGCCAAAATGTGTGAAAATAATTCTAGCTTTATAAACTTACAAATTGTGGAAAAAAAGAAGAATTTCTCCTCTTTATAAACTTGTAACTTTGCAGGAATGAAACTCAAATTTGACCCAAAAGAAAACACTAATTCTTTTTTATGACCCACACAAAACACAACTTTTTGACATCAAATTCCATTCTTTATACATAAAATCATATATGTCCTAATATCAGACTTTTCTTGTAAAATTGTGAATTTAATGAAAATCTCAAGTTTCACAAAAACACGATTTTTTTCCTCTTGTAAAATCCTGTACAAAACTTTTCAAGAAATATTCACAACTTTTTGGCATAAAATTACATATTTTCAAAGTGACATTTTGACATAAACGTTTGTTTTGTTTTTCTCCCCAAAACACGACCTTGTTGCAAATTCACAAAACGGTGAGTTTTGTGAATTTGTGTTCGAAAAAAAAAAAAAAGCCTAAACTTTGAATTTTTATTTTTATCGTATTACAATGTTTACAGAATGGATGTTTTGTGCCTTAAAATCTGATTTTTGTTGTAAAATTGTGAATTTTTAAAGAAAACTCAAAAATCTAAATTTCGCCAAAGCATGACCTTTTCTTGTAAAATCCCATGACTTTTTAGAAAACTTTTTGTTGTAAAAACCATGAATTTTAATCATGAAGTTGCAGATGTCACACTATTTTTCTAGCAAATTAGCATCTCAGTCAGGTTGGAGGTCAAAGGGGGAGGAGCTAGAGCACCACCTGGCGTCTACCTGAGTGCGAGTCTAGCCAAACTTCTTTTAAATTCCATTTTCTGTATTTGGAGATGATTTCTTCTGTCCCATGAATGTCCTCATGTTGTTTGCATGAAACTCCTTTGAGCCGTCGCATCCCGTTAACTCAGGGTTTGGCGGATGTGAAGTGCGATCGTTGTCAGCGTCAGCAGGACCCTCGGGTCTCGTAATGACTTCCTGAGGCTCACTCTCCCTCTGCCGCTGGCCTCAGGGCTGATGTGGTTGCTCATGTGTGATGGCAGCTGTCATGTTGCTACGAGCCGCCGTTACAACTTTCCTTCTGATGTCACCCATTAACAAGGTTTTACCACTTATGATACATCGGAAGGGTGATGCCGCTTTGATTTATTTAACATACAGTTAAAGTTAGTGCCTTCTCTTTTATTTCAAGGTTTGTTTTAATTAAATAAATTATAAATAATGTTGAAAAAATTTATATGTTCATCTGAAGTTGTATTTGTCTATAACTTAGACCCTCGATGATCAGATGATTTCTATGAGTATGTATTTCAATTCTGGTTATTATTATTATTATTGTGAGTGTGTGTACTGTATATACAATATATAGCCACTATCATGCATTTTTTATAATGCATAATTATAATACGCTATCTATACATCGTCCAAACCAATCAGCGACCAGACCTCTGATGATGAAAATAACCTCATCATACCTCTGCGTGGCGCAACGGCAAGAAAAAAATTTATCGTTAAGAAAACCACACGGGCTAAAATAGACTAGCATCAGCTAGTCTGGACTAGCGGAAGTTGCTGGTGGAGGGGGAGGAATTAGTCGGTTTTGTGCTTTTTCGGTCTTGTGTTTGATGCTGCACTTTATTGCTGAAATTAATCTTAACAGTTTATTTATTTATTTATTTTTTACTTCAATTTCACTTAACTTAAAAAAAAACAACAACAAAATCTTCTTTGCTGATGTTTGTCACTTCGGTTTGTTTGTCACTTCGGTTTGTTTGTCAATTCGGTTGTAATGGTTTGAATGGTTTAAATCATCTACCACGTCGGGTGTGTTCTTATGATTGGCTGAAACATGGAAGATGTTTGATCGGTTGCAGATCATTCCATGTAAAAAAAAAAAAATGCATTTGTGAGTTGAGACACGTCAGGGGAGTCTCAAAAACAAATCACACACAAATGCAGCGAAGTCCACAGACCAGAAGCCGTTTGTAAATCAAATTATATTTGTGTGTGCATCAAAAACACCCGTGTGAATCTTGTCCTGCGCATTTGTGACTATTGAGACTGTTCTAACTCCATACTCATTGATTTGAGATAAAAATGTTTGGTAACACCAGGTTTCAGTCATAAAAAGGATTTAATCCGATATTTGCCACTTGCGTTCATATTCAGTTTTTTTTTTTTTTACACTGAAAGTGTAGGATTACCAGAAGGTGGTACTAACGTTTCCACATGACTGCACAGTCTTAAGATAATAGGATTCCCACTTGTTTACAGCTTCTGACAGCTATATGGAGAGGTTGGAGCACAACAAGGCTTAAAACTTGTGTAATGAGCTTATTTGTGCATCGTGGTGGAATCATGTTCGTGTCTAAGGAGGTCAAAGGACATCATGGCATCAACTAGGAAGACAGAAGGTGTGGATGGAGCTAATGGAGACGAGTTACCTGCTTTGAGGCATTTGTGGAATATGCTTTAAAACAATGTGGCTGAGACCTGAAAAGAGGTGAGAAACTTTCAGATTTATAAAGTTTAAAAAAAATCTCTTCAGCTTCATTAGGTTTGATAATGTAAAACAATGATCCTTAAACAGGAATTGGATGGGATTTGTTTATTTCTCCTTTTACCGAGCAAAATATCAGTAAACATTACTCAACAGCTGAACCATGTGGACAAGGGTTACTATAGAAACCTTTGTCAACACCATAATAATACAGAGCTATGTTCACAAATGACCACGGAAATATGGACTGTGCTATTCCACCAGGCTCTGTATGAGGACATTTGCTTCTTTAATTCTACATGTTCCCACTCAGAGTCATCTTCCAAATTAATAGAATTGTCAGTTCATATGCAGATGATGCTCTGATTTATTTCCCCTCTCTGTTGTCAGTGAAAGCAGCGTTTCAGATCTAGTTTTGAGGCTACCTCTTGATGACTCTGAGTTTATATCAGATGGGTTAAACATAATTAAGGAGTGCTGATGCAAAAGTTCATAACGTCAGGATAAAGAGCCAACGAAAAATTACTTTAAATCAGGAACGGCGTGCTTTGAGTGTCTATGGTTCAAGTTTGATTTTTTTTTTTGAAAATAGAATAAATATTAACTTCCCCAGACTTTGCAAAATCAAGATTTTTTGTTGTAAAATTACAACTTTTGTATAATTGTGACTTTTTGTTGGAGAATATCCCAAATAGAGACACAATGGTAGCTTTTATTTTTGGGCCTGGAAAACAACTTTGTATCATTAAATTGTGAATTTGCAACTTTTTATTTGACAAACAGAGGCTTTGTGTCACACATTTGCACCTTTTTCATGTAAAATTTTCATAAAATAACTTTTTCACAATTTAGAATTAGAATTATGACTTTATGTTGTATAATCTTACATTTCTGATAATTGCACCTTTCTGTTCAAAAATCTCAAAGTTCATAAAATGATAAATTTTCTTTTAACAAAAGCAAAAAAATAAAAAATAAATTAATAAATTTCACTAAATTGATTATTTGGTCAGCTGGTTGGCTTGCTGTTGATATGGTATGTCGAAATGTTGCTAGGCAACAGCATCTCAAATGAAGTGATTTCCAACAAAATTTTAGATCTGAAACAAAAATGTTGCTCTACAGCAAACTCTTTGAGACAAACCATGGTGCTGATGTGGCATGGGGTGAAATCTGCAGATGACATTTGGATTCATGTTCCCAAACTGTACTCCAGATCTCTTTTAGAAGAAATCGGCACGATGAACCAAATAGGACAAGGATCACTCAGATTGTTATCAGGAACAAGTGCAACATCCAGGTTCTGTGATGGTTTGAGGTTGTATCAGACTTCTGACTGGACTCAGAAGTCAAAGCCTTATTGTTATAACTTTTTCTGCTGCAGGTCTGAAATGTGAAAATGAATGAAATATGTATATTAACAAATGAAATGAAGTTGATGGGAAGTTATATAATATACTGAGTAATGTACAGACTTTGTGACATAAATGTTGGATTTTTTTTATATTGTCACAACATTTCGTGATATGCAGCTTGTAGAGTTGGTAGTTGGCTGGCCATCTGGTTGGCGGTGTTGGAGAGCAGGAACTCTGGTGAACCACCGCTATCAGTAAAAACCTGTAGATCCAAAGTGATTCTGCACCAGTCATCACTTAAAGGCCATTGTGATTGGTTTGGTATGTTCTGTACTGGTAGAAACTGATGTGAAGGACAGGAGTGCTTGATCTAGTTCACCAGAAAGAAGGAAATGCCATGGATCAGTTGAACGACAGAATTTGCTTCTGTGGCGACATACAAACAGAACTCTGATTATGAGACTGAATGTTCGCACCTTTCTACTCATACGAAGCGGACAAACGCTCCTTTTTAAAGCCTCTGTGTGTGTTGACTCTGGTCTTCAGTGGTTTTCTCCTCTGAATCTCTGCCACCAACCAGATAAATGAATGTGTGTGCTGTGTTTGTTTTAGCTGTGGGCGTGTTCGCATGCCAGGAAAAATAACAAGCACAAGGCGGTGGTGTTGGTCACCACGGCCGCTTCTGGGTTTGTGGTTCTGCGGGTTTCAGTCCACCGTCACCGGACTGAACGTGCACTTCCAGAGCACACGCCCACTCCACAAACGCTGCTTTAACTGGTACTTTCATTGATGTTTTACCCTCATCAGGGCCAAGTGCTCAAGACAAGAGTTAAATGACACTTACTTATGATGTAATACAATAATATAATATACCTACAGTACCACTTTAATGGCATAGTCGGTTTATTTCTACAACCACACTACCACAGAGATATTCAATTTTTTCCATAAGTGATCAACATTTTGCCCTAAAATCACCAGTTTTGCAAAACTGAAATTGTTTTAACTTAATATTACTTTTTGAGGTAATATCAATATCAATATGAATAATATAAATATTAAAATCACAACTTTTTGACAAAATTCCACCTTTATCTCCTAAAATCACAATTTTTATTTTTTGAAATTTTGCAATTATATTACACCATAAAATCACAAAATTGACATTTTTAAAAAAAAAATTAAAATATCACAAAATCACGACTATTTGAGAACAAATTACGACTTTATCTCTCAAAACTGGAATTTTGTATAAATGCAATTTATACATACAATATTTTTGTTGAATAAACCCAAACGTTTGCAAAATCAAAACTTTTTGATTGACTATTACAACCTTTTGTCAATTTACTGAAAAATATCCAAATGTTTATCATTAAAAAATACGTTTTGTTGAATTACACATTTGTTGTTTAGAGTTTCTGTTGTAATTTCACTTCTCTCATATAATAACAGCTGTCTGACTTGAAATCACAAGTTTTTGTCAAAGAAAATTGTAAATAACTGCAACTTACCTTTTTTTTCTTTTTACCTGAGGAGGAGCACCACCATGCTCTGCTGTGTAGCTCTGCTTCTTTAATTTTACAAGATCCCTCTCAACGTCAGCTCGTGTTCTTTAATGCAAATGTCAGCAGATGACACGATGATTTATGTTCCCAATACCGATGCTTCACGTGTGGTCTGTCCAGTTCTTTTTATTTTCTGTGGTTTTAACTACAGCATTTTTGCAGTGTTTAAGACTGAAACCACAAGTTAAGTCATAAAGTAACCCGCTGATGTCTCAACAATGACCTCCGTCCACCTGAGCAGGTGGACAGATTTGTTCGTCCCTCTTCTAACCCTCCAGTCTTTGTTCCTCTGAAGTCACAGGAAGGTCAGAAGATACAGCAGCTGTTTGTTGAGCTGCAGAGTCGTTATTTACAGGGAAATCCAGGCAAATGGGGTTGGAATTTCACAAAACAAAACTGCTTTTCTTGCTGTTAAGGCAGTAACGAAGCGGGCCAGTCTGGAAGGCCGCCGCTGAGGCCGTTTCAGCTTTTTTCTATTTTTGGGTGAAAGAACCAGGATGAGGGAATCTCTGGGAGAAAACAGGGCAGCATGTGTTCCAGCATTCCAGCAGTCTGACCCATGACAGTGCCCTCAGTCTGAAATGATCTAATGAGCGTCCAGACAGAACCAAGGTTTAGAAACAAGCAGAGTTGTTCGCACACAAGGCCAATTCTTCCCTGTTTTGCTCTGATTTATTTATGGAATGCAACTGAGCACGCTTTCTTTCATCAGCCTGTTTTTCCTTCACACCTGTGACCAGAGAAACAGGAAAGCAGGTACACGGCTGACTAATGGGGCTTTATTTAGCTGTTTTTAACGTTTCACTGAACTTCTCCAACTCTCGAGAGGAAAATAAATTGCAGGGAGCACCCAGAAAATTAATTACACTCAATTATATGAGCAGGGGCATTTCTGGGGAACTTGGGGAAGTAAAACCAATGATATGTTAAAGCTTAATGTTTTAAGAAGAAAACAGGCTAGACTAGGAAAAAAAAACAAAAACAAACTAACCCCCCCAAAACAAATAAATAAACAAACGACCAAACAAAAACTTTGTCAATGCTGCCTGTATAGAATATTTCAGACTCAAACACATTTCAAAGTGCCTTACAAAGACATTAAGTCCAAATAATCAAATAGTCCACCCCAAGACCCCCCCCACCACCACCACCCCAAAAAAAAAAATAAAAAAAAACATAAAAAATTAAACATTCTGACTTTATAAGCTTGGCAATTTTGAAGAAAAAACCCCACAAAATGTTAACTTTAAAATCTTGTGAATTTACTGTGACATGAGCACTGTCATAACTAGCCTTTTTTTTAAAGACAATTTCATCAATTATTTTATCATTTGTTTTCTGGCCTTAATTTACTTGTCGGGCTGATAAAAATTATCCAGTTTGCTCCACATATTAACTGATGATGTATTGATCGATAACTGTGGTGCTTTGCTGCTTTCAGGTGTTGTTAGAAGGAATGAAAAAGATTTACTGGAACTACTTCTTTTTTGTCCTGGCTTCAAGGAAAGTAAATGCCAGAATTGAATTTTCCAAATGTCTTTTCTGTTTTTTTTCCAGTTATTTTTCTGGATCGACGTCACAAACAGAAACAATCAAGTAAACTGCAAACCACTGAAATTTTCTATGAGAATCTGGCTGACAGAGAAAGAGTCGTCATTCCCAGTTCTCCTCTCTTCTCTGGTATTTCCCACTTCCTCCGTTCTGTCCAGCTGGGACTGCTGGAGATTTTACACCCAATTGGTTGAGCTGGGGGCCTTTGTCGGAGCCCTTCTCTCGCTCCACAAGTGGCAGAAGGAACCTGGCCCGTGAATGGGTCTTTGTGCAATGTTTTTCTAAGAGGGGGCCCTCATTCTCCCACTCTCATCTGTCACAGGTCCCTCTCCCTCCTCGCTCCACAATGCCTGATTGTTCCTGCCAAGTCGCCAGGTTCCAGGCCAGATCCGAACAGCCACTCTCCTGCCAAATACCGACCCTGCTTTTTCCTTTTTCTCCCCCTCACAAAGAGATTCTGAGTTACTGTCCAATACTGTTCAACAGCATCAGAGCTTTTGTTTTCTGAAGTAAAAACACACCAAGAAAAAACAAAAAACAAAAAAAACAAAAAAACAACGTAAGCTTTCAGGTGTTTAAGGCGGGATGATCTGTCTGAATTCACGCTCATAAAAAGCTTCTTGGGGATTGGAAACACTGGGCGGTGTTGATGATCTCAGCTGTATCACTTTCAAAGAAATGTTCTCAAGAAGACTGCTTTCTCTGAAGAGGCTTTCAGAGGTGCTCAGTAGGATGCATGCCAAAACAGATTTGTTTTTCAGGTGTCGTAGTGATACGTTGGTCACGACTGTGTCTGCTTCCAGCAGGAAACTGCTGATTCTGTTCTCTATCGTCAGAAGGAAATAGTTTTCTGTCACAGCAGTGATTTCCAAACAAATAATTCATGCTTTTTACTTTTCCATCGACTTTATTTCATTTTGAATATGCATCTGTTTTTGCATTTCACATTCCAAACAAAAAAACAGTTGGTGTGTGGGAATTTAGTGCTAGTGAGGAGGTAAAAGAAGAAAATGTCAGCCGGCGATTGTGATTATGATTTGATGAAAAAGCAGAATGCATGAAAGCCTTTGAGGAGCAAATATGGACAGAAGATTTCTGCTGTGTTAATAAATGTGTAAGAAAAATTCTTTCAAAGTTAAGTTTTGGAGGTCACTGTTAAAGAAGTCGTCATCAAAGATTCCAACTGATGAAGATTTCAGCTGTTATTTTCTTCCCCATACGCCAGAAAACATGTTTTAAGATATGCAACATTACAGGCTCTCATTTTTTTTGTTGATTTGACTGACAACAGAGTTGGGAACATAAATCAGAGTGTCATCTGCATATAAACTGACAACTGTATTAATTAACACACGATGACACTGAGTGGGAGACTAGAATCAAAGCAACATCAATCCTCATACAGAGCCTTGTGTTCCTCCTCAGTTGGTACAACTCATGTTTCCATGGTGATAATCCATTACAGATGCTTCTGAGTTCAATTCACTTGGATCTGCCTTCGCTGTCTGACGACTAGGCCTAGTCACGGTAACCACATACAACCGTACCATGGTCACTTGACATGTTCCACGGTTATGAAAAAAAAGAGTGTACAAAACATAAAATACTGCCAACATAGGCTTCAAGCTACAATACAAGCAATCAGGCACGTCAGAAAGCCTAACCAGGAGAACGTCTTTGATGTCATGTACATTAACAGAATTCTCCGAAGTGGATAAGCATAGCGTATGGTACATTCACATACACGTGTCACAGCAGTGCATGGCGGGAAGGAGATCAACACATGGGGTTCATTGTGTCGTCCAGAAAATTACCAGAATAAACAAACTGCTGCTGAAAAATCCAGGAAGAGGGTTATTTATTGTGTTGACCAGCTAACTGCTAGTAACTATGCTCTATGGAAAAGTAATCAGTGAGTGGAAAGAAAGTAGACCCGGTTGTCTCTAGTGTGCTCTTCTGATAGCTGCTACATCAAGTTGATATAATGGCGGCTATCAGCAGCGGCTACATTCAAAAACGCTGGCTTGTTTGTCTGCGACACATCACTTGTGTCCACAGACACATAAACACAGTCATATCAGATTCACCCACACTCTCCCACTTCCTTCCAAGCTTTATTTCTGAAACATGTGTCTCTGTGACCACAAACTCCGCTATAACTATTTTTTTACTATTAGTATTATTTTTTTTAGTTTTCCTGTAATGCGAGGTCTGATCATAGATGAATATGAGCTGCCATAGACCACCCGCCTCCTACGATTTAATGGGCTACAGCGTTCTGCCACCTGCAACCTGATTAATAATATTGCTGATAACTTGGTATGAAAGCCCAACATTACTTTGCCCATTTTGGGGAGGGGGTTGGATTACTGCATAAGGTAATTTCTTGATTTTTTTTTTTACCATGGTATTAAAATAAAGTGAACTGCGCCAGCTCTACTTAAGACAAAAGCACCGTGGTCTGGTTTATCCTCAAACTCAAAATGTTTCAGAAGTGGAGACCTTGCTGCCTCCTCAGCTGGATTTGTGACAACACAAGTTCACCTGAAGTTTTCTAAGATTACCTGAGAGTCTGGTGGGTGTCTGCTTCTTCAAAGACATACATCTCGTCATGTCTTGTTCTTACAGAATGATGCATTTATAAAGGATCGGGGACTTCTAAGCTGACCCTCTGAGCCTCTCAGTTGTTAACAAAAATCAACAGATTCTCTATCTTGTTCTTGTGTCTGACTTCTATGAAAACTAACACAGTCCAAGACTTGTTTTTAGTTTCTTCTTGGACACTTGGACACAGCCTCTACACTCAACATCATGATGAATCTGTTATCTTTCAAAAGAAGCCTGATTAATGCTTCTGGGTCGAACCGACGGACATGTCAAATTGCTCTCCAAATATCATTACACATTGAGTAAATGTTTAACGTCGATTGTGATTGGCTTGCTTAGCTGCACTGTTCTTTGCATTTCCCGCTGCTAGTCTTCTTCGTCATTTTCAGCTTGGGTAGAATGATAGTTTGCAGAAATGACTATAAATAAGATGCTCAACATTTATCACCTTCAACTCATTGTTATTAGCTCTGTCACTAATGTCCGAGCTACACAAAGGAAGTACATGAGAGAACCCACACCGCCATCTAGAGTTTGGTGCTGTAATTACAGAGCAATGCCGACAACGTTTGTCCTATCTGTAGCGTACGTGGCTTCATAATGATCTTTATTCAGTGTTTAGCAGCTAAAGTGAGGACAGCCAGTCACTTCAGACACTGTAAGACACATCTCGAGCACAAAAAGTTATTTTTGTCATAATAACACGCCTTTAAACTCAGTCCGAGTTATTTTTGTTCCATTAGCCAAAGGAGTCATGGACGCAGCACTTATGTGATTATTGGCCTGATGATGATGATTAGAGCATGAAGCAGACTTGTCTTTCACAAAGAGCTCCTGGCGTTCTTACATGTACCAACAAACTCGGCGCTGTTACATGCTGAAACCCTATCGGGGAGGTTAAGGGGACGAGGTGGTGGTGGGCATTCCTGGCCATTTGAGACACCAGTTCCCAGAAACGAAGACTGCAGCTCCGTCATAAACACAGCGGCAGCAATATTGTCGGCTAAATATAGACTTCTGTCTTCAGCCCGCCGGTCACTGGTTCTTTTTCCTGCCACTTGTCTGGGAGCTGATAAACTCAAAAGTGTTCACACTGAAACCAGTGAATTTCCTCAATTAAAGGCTTATTTTAAAACTTTTTCCCGCTTCAGCAGGAATGCGCAGCACAGTTAACTCGTAACTAATGAACTAAACATTAAAATAAAAAGAATCAATGACTATTATTACTAATAATTATAATAATAAAGATCATGTGTTGTTTTTGTATCAGCCAATATTTCCTTGATCAATAATACCACCTCACCTCAGAATTTCTTAATTTTATGCATTTAAAAGAAATGTATAACATCGATTTAGGTTGTCATCAGCAGGACAAAACAACTTCAGATCACTATTACAATATATTAGTATCATGATGAATTGAACATTTGACCTCAGTTGCGATGGGTGATTATTTTAGCTTTTTTTTTTTTTTTTTTTTTGGAAATATGCTCAATGACTAAAAGTGGCATCTCGAAAGAGTGCAGACCTTTGTGATATAAAAATTGTTAAAGAGTATATTCCTGGTTTTTGATTATTATTTTTTTTATTTAAAAAAGCAACAAAACAATTCACATGGGTTACAGGTTCTGAGTGTTTTGGATAATTTTTTTATTAATTAGGCAGCGCTGGGTCATCATCAACAGTTTTGTTGATGAAGAGATAGGAGAAGGTAACTTCAAAACAAAATACAATTATATATTAGTTACCAATCATCTGAAGCAGAAAGAATAAATATTAATATCAATTATCAATGTTAAAATGAGTCAACATTAAGTTTAAGACACATGAATAGGTGAAAAACGATGAAAGAGAAATGCTCTGACAGAATGCTTGACACTGAGGCTGCTGGTCAAATCACACGTTTGTGAAAATATTTCTTTATTTTTAATTATGGTTTTTTTAAAGCAACTGTACAACTGAAGACAGAAAGTTCTTGTTTGTTTCATGAGATTCTGATGTCCTGTCGTTGAAATATAACAGCCTCTTCAGGTCAGAGTTTTACCAGTATAACCAATGCTGTGGAGTCACTGGGAGCTACATGCTGACATGCAGTAAAAAGTGATACACTCAGAACAAGGCGATCTGTGGAGTCCCTGAACAACGCCGTGACCTGGACGGGAATGCAGCTGCTGTTTACCAGCTGCATTTCAGATTCACCACATGTAGACAGACAACCACAGCAGAGGAACCTGGTGACATGCTGAATCTACACTGGAACTATCATGGCTCTAAGCTGACATCAGAAATCATCATAGATCCATCCATCATAGATCCAGTGTAGATCCAGCATAGATCCATTGTAGATCCACCATAGAGCCATCATAGATCAGATCTGTCATCGAGCTATCACAGATCCAGTGTAGATCCATCATAGATCCAGTGTAGAAACATCATAGATTCCGTACAGATCCATCATAGATACATTATAGATTCAGTGTATATCCATCATTAACCCAGCGTAGATCCAGCATAGATCCATCAAAGATCCAGCGTTGTTTTACTTTGATCTTGACTAGGCCAGGTAATCCAGCATTACTCAGATCTGACATTCAGAGCCCATTTCAGTTATTTCAGTAATGCACGATAAATATTTATTCTCAGTGTTTTGCTTCACTGATAACAGTTATTAACAGTTGATTGTATTTATGCTAAAAACTTCATCAGTGATCTGTGAGGGAGGCAAATAAAACTAAAATATTTTTTCATCAATCATAATCAAGGTAAAATGTTCTGTTAATCGTGACGTTTATCTGATGTCGACTCAGAGGCTCTCTGGTCCGTTAGTTCCTGGAGCCTGAATCTTATATTTTCTGTTTGATACAGTGAGCACCGTACTCGCTGCTCACTGCACTGTTACCAGAAGTCATGTTGCATTTCTTTTTAAATATGTTGGGGTTGAGTTTAACACAGAACTGAGAAAAGTCTTTAACAGTTTTAACTGAACGGAGGGAAATTATTACGCAACCTTATTAGGCAGAAATGTTTTGGTCTTTTGACTGATAGTCACATTTTTTCGTGTCTTTAGTGTTAAAAAAGTCATTTCAACAGATAATATACTTTTGAACTTTTCCATGGGGATTAGCAGGAATCTGTTGGAGATTTGTTGTAATTTAACACAAAAAAAGATCCAGATTACAGGTGAATAAGTATTCCCGATGTCTTTGTCGTATTTTATCATCAACGGCACTGAAGCTCCAGCATCTCTAACAGTGTCCACGTTGTACTCCAACAGAATGATGTCTTCCGTGCGACCGACACCTCCCTTTCAGTCACCACCCGAGGAGGCAGAGGCGATGGCTCAGGATGATGTCGCCTGGGCTGGCGAGGAGCAGGGTGGAGACCTGAGGGAGACCGCATCCCCGTCCCTGTCCTCCAACGACCCGCCCCAACCAGAGGAAACCAGCCGGGAGAAACCCACAGATGCTGACTGGGAGGGCCAGCAGCCCGCCGCAACGGTGAGATGACAAAAAGCTGCAAACTCACAACTCTGCTCATTTGTGCTGCACGATGGGAACTTTTAAACCCAAAGTGACATTAATGATACTCTTCATACGCTTTTTTTCACTTCTGCCGCAACACTTAAGTTCTAAGCTGTAAAATCCAAAATGTGTCTGATTGAACTGAACCCATAAATGAAGGTGAAAAAACTGAGACTTTAAAAACAAAAAAAAAACAAAAACAGATGTCTGTCATTAAGTCAATACTGATAAAAACAAATTAACAAAAAAATACAATAGAATGGAAAATAGAAAAAGGGCGAACACAAAAATTAAAATAGAAAAAAGTCAGAAAACAATAAAATATATATGTACAAATAATAAAAAATCAAGGGTACAAACCACTATGAACTACAAGTTCCTGTTTACTGAAATTTTGATTTCTATTATCATTGATCAACCATTGATTAATAGTTGTTTTACTTAGATTCAGTACCTGTAACTAATGTAATCCTGCCCACTTCAGTTATTTCAGTAATACACAAAAAATTTAATCTGAGTGTTTCGCTTCACTGATGTACTCTTTCATTACAAAAACAGTTTTAACAGTTGATTGTATCATGATAAACACCTCATCAGTGACCTGTAAGGGAGACAAATAAAACTTAAATAATTTTTCATTAGTCATAATTGAGGTAAAATGTTCTGTTAATTGGACCTTTCATCTGATGTTGACTCAGAAGCTCTCTGGTCTGTTAGTTCCTGGAACCCGAATCTTCTATTTTCTGTGTGATGCAGTCAGTATCGTGTTGGGTCTCTCGCTGCTCCCTGCTCACTGCACTGTTACCAGAAGTCACATTTCTTTTTGAATCACATCTATGTGGGGGTTGAGTCTGACAGAACTAAGAAAGGTTTTTAGTTGTTTTAACTGCACGGAGGTGAATTATTACGCAACCTTATTAGGCAGAAATGTGTTTGTCTTTTGACTAAACAATCAAAATGTAAAAAAAAAAAAAAACTTCAGCTTTCAGGTCCTTACTCAATGACAATTTACAGTTTCACACGGTTTGACCCAGAACTTCCTGCCAATATAGAAAACAAACAAACAAACAAAAAAAAACACCTGAACAATCCACAAGCGACACGCTATCTACAGACCTCGTTGCAGAGCATCTCCTTCACCATGAGGCCTCCTGGAGCCTTTTCAAGGGTGTCTTAAGATCTTGCTGTGAACCAAAGCCCCTTGTCTTTGAAACATAAGCCTCCTGGATCAACCCCCCATACTCCCTACCCCCTCACTCTGGAGGGGTGGAGAAACCTCCAGAAATAGCACCGGTGTTAGGACACCTGTGCTCGAGTGTCTGTTGTGTGGGACAATGTGGTCATCTTGAAGGGCTTATCTTCCCGATAAATATAGACTCCAGTCTCTCGATTAACTTTTAACCTGGTGAACAGCCGCAGGATGCAAAGAGTCCAACGTTAAGATCATGATTCTTCTGATCAAAAGTGCTGATCAAAAGCTTATCAAAACTTTTTGTCCTCAAATCACACTTCTTTGTTTTGTAAAATGCCAGATTTGGCAATGTTGTTACTTCTTCTTGTAAGAAAAAAAAAATAAAAAATTTGTCCTAAATTTTCAATTTTTTAAAATTGTGAAATCACAGATTGAAATTATTTATGTTTTTTTTGCATTTTAAATTATGCAAATAAATGAATGGATCGTTAACAGAGTTGTGCAGACCTTGATTCATTTGAATGAATTGTGGCAGGGAAACATGCAAGACAGGGGGCCTCAAGACTTGGAGTTCGACACCCCTGACCTAGACAATTAAATGAAAAACGGTCTGTTCCTTTAGTAAAAATAGTTTCAACGACTACATGACACTTAGATGTATTGATTTCTGATGGATTTTATCACTTTATATTGATATTTGATCTCTCATTAACAAACTGATGTATCCATGGAGATTGACTGATCGTTATAAATCTAGTTGAGTACGGGAATCCATAAACCAAGTTCAGCTGATGTACAAGGATAATTTTTATAGTTTTAGCTATGCACTTTCACGGAAAATATAGTAAAAATACTAAAAAAAACCCAAAAAAACAGTAACAGTAACAACTATCATTAGCTCATTTTGATGCAAAAAATATGCCAAAATATTTCAATATGGCAAAGAAACGGCTCATTATAACTATTCACTTCAACTCATTCTTTTTCATTTCATTCATTTTTTTTGTAATGTCTGTTTAACAAGGTAGACAGGACAGAGAGGATGAAGGGCATAGAGAGGAGATGGACAAAAATATACAACATGTGGAACAAAAAATGCAAATATCTGGTATAGATAATAACATTGATTCTATTAAATGATACAGGGCAATCTGAGACTGAGATCAGACAGACAGGGTGAAGATGCTTAGTGGACAAAAGGACTCCCCTTAGAAGCCTAGGCCTATAGCAGCATAACTAGGAGTCAGACTACAAAGTTAAAGACTTTATCAAAAAGGAAGATCTGAAGTGTAACCTTAACCCTCACAAGGCCTTAAGCCCTAACCCTAACCGCCTATGTCTCTGTCTATGCATCAGCCCCAGGCATTTTGAACCAAGCCCTTAAGGCCTTGTGAAGGTTAAATGTGGAGAGGGAGTCTGCCTCCAGGGCCAAGGTTGGTAGATAATTCCATAATTAAATTAGCAGGTCAGCTGACAACCTCTTTTTCAGGGAAGGTCTTGAATCTTTCAGCAACACTGTTCAACAGCATCCTTCACCTATTACATCTATTACAAAAGCATGGCTTCTAGTAGAACTTTTTTTTTGTCTTAATATGATGCATTTCCAGTGTTTCAGCAATCAATATGTTTTCTTGGTTTTATTTTGAGTAAAAACATTGCAATCATTCTGTTTTTATTTATTTACATTTTAGATCTTTGGCAGATGTAGAGAAATTTGATTGTTAAATTTTGTAAAACTGAAACTCTGAGCACTTGCCCTTTTGTTTTATAGGACAGTGAAAGCAACAAAGGCTGCTCGGTGTACTCCTACCGGACTAACTCTACCTCTCCACCGAAGCCGGATGAATGCTCCAGGGATCGCACGGAGCCGGTGATTGGATTCGCCTTTGGTACACCGGAGCGGCGTAAAGGAAGTCTGGCGGACGTGGTGGACACACTGAAACAGAAGAAGCTCGTGGAGCTCACAAAGACAGAACAAGACGGTAGGACATTTTCATCTGCTGCGTTTTCAGGGAAAAGAGGGCACAACCCCCCCCGCCCGTTTTAAGTCTTTCAGACATACAGGCTGAACATTGCAGCACTTCACACCACTTCTGGATAATTGGACAAATTTATGTCATCTGAGAAAAATAACTTTTGGTTTGATCTGAGAGGTTTACGGGAAGATTTAAGGGCTTATGTGGTTTTAAAAACTGAACTATGAAAGAACTTTTTGCTCTGTTTGAAAGTCAATAAATTATGAACAAGGTTCATATTGGTGTTTAAAATAGTTGGAAATGCTGTTTTTAAGGTTGGACAAGCATTTTAATTTTGGATAAGATGCTTAAAAAGTTGGAATTGTAACTATTTTGTTCACAAATGGCTATCTAACATAATAGTTCAGTTTTTGGATGGAGAAATGAAATTAACCGTACTGCCGTATGTGCCCTCTGCAAGGTTCGTACGGTATGGATGTTTATGAGTTTGATGTTGTTGAAAATGCTTGAATTTTACCGTTTTGTCGTCAACATTAAGAACACAACAAATAGGTGTCTAACTGAGAAAAAAAGAAAAAAGAAGGTGACTAACCAAATAGTTATAAAACCAGTTATAAAACATTTAGACCAGTCAGACTAGTTTATACCAGTTATAGCTGACTGGATGGAGACATAAAATTATTAATAGAGCTTAAGGCCTACTGAACCAAAAATGCAAAAGTGCCATTTTGTTCTCACTTTTAACTCCGCGCTTGGACGAGGGTTTTGGGGAAAAATCTGTGTACAGACTGACACGCAAATGTGTGTAATTTCCTATTTATCAATGCGGTATGCACACCAGGTGGCTAGGTGGCAGTACCACCAAGACCAAGCGCCTGCATAGAACCTTTCTACTTCTCTTCTTCCTGTTCACTCCTACCATGAAATACAGTAGCAAAGAGAAACAACATGATGAAACAATGCATGAAAACTGACAATTTTGTCTGGACAGAAGAAAAGGTAGAGCTGTTGCTAAACATAATGTTAGAGTATTAATTAAATATACGGAATATGAACCAAATTTTTCCAGCAGAATTCAGCTGAATCTGGAGGCCAGCATTGAGAAAATGCGGTTTTGTTTTGTTTTTTTTATTTCAAACCTTTAGACCAGGGGTATCCAAACGTTTTAAACTGAGGGCCACATACCAAAAAATATAGGAGGGGCTGGGCTACTTACTAGAGGTGAGGTATATAGCCTCACCATTACTGTAATAAAGTTAGAAAAATCATTTAAAAGTGGGTCAAATAAGCTATATTGTTGAATATAATTACAGAAAAAAAACTGCCAGTTTTCTATGAATGGATCTTTAATTGATTATTTAGAAAAAGTGTTAGTAGCTCATTTTCAGAACAGAAGCCTCAGATTTCTTTTTAGTCAGGATGGTGATCCCCCACAGTACAGAGAAAAAACAATAAGGGGGAAATGGAACATATATATTTCAAGCTTGTTATTTAATTTATTAGGCTTATTAACACACCTATGAACGTTCGTTTTAAACTGTTATCAACATTAACAGATTGAATTGGATATGAGTGTATATAATTTTATTAAATTATTCTGCTGAGTATCATCTGTGCTGGATATTTAAATCCGACCATCCAGCTGCGGGGCTGATTCGATGCCACTCTTGCCAAAAATCTGGACACATCACTTGATTTGTCCAGTTACAGTCATTTGATCAAAGAGCGATCGAATCTGCATCATTTGAGATCAGCTTATTTTGCAGTGTGTGCTCTGTGCACAGTGGTGTGTATTCTGCCTGTTAACAAGAAAATAGCATATAAGAATGTGGTCTGCAAAAGCAGAGTAGTGACAGAACTGATGCGCATTATTGATATATGTTGCATGTGTACCTGCATACGTGCATGCATGCTCATTAACAAACAGACACTGTGGAATATATTTTTAACTCACCTAAAGTGAGAACGTCATTGCACTCAGTGTGAACGACGATGCTACACTTTGGACTGAAGGATGGTGGGCAGGTCAGGAGTTAACTTGGTGGTTGAGATGCAAAGGATATCATGGAGATGGCTGTCGGTCATTTTGGTTCTCATTCTGCTTTTGCTCAGTGCTAAAAGACATATGAATGTTCCGCTGAACAGACTGATCATTCTGTTTGCGTAGCTTCTCATCAGAGGAAACCTTTCCTTTTCCAAGCTCCGGTAAAACTCGGAGAAGAAAAGCTGCTGATGTTGATTCTTCAGAGAATCATCACACTGGATTTTGCTGAATTCTAATAGTAGATTCTCTTCTACTTCTTTGGCATCCACCAAGAAAGGAGTTGCAAATAGTTTGATTTCTTTCTCAATTAGAGAAAAAGTCTGGAAGTGCTGTCTGAATTCTGTTTCAAGACATGTGATCACAGACACACATTTAACTTTTTTAGCAAAAAGGTTGACCTGTAGAAAAGCAGTTCTGAAACAACTGTGTTTCTAGACATACTGATGTTGTTGAAGTCCTGCACATTTTCCAAGCACATTATTTCAGTGACTTTAATGAGGCAGTGTTTTATGAAGTCCATCTGAAAAAGGCTTGCTATGTCTTGCAATGACTTGGGCGACAGCATAGCTGGCTAGTGTGGCCTTTTCCTGGATTTTTTTGAGTTCAGAAAAAATACTGTTGCTGACCCTGCAGCAAAGCTACCATTTGCTTTACTTTCTGCTCTTTACTTTTTGCTTTACTTTATTGCGGGGCAATTACAAATGGATTACAGGCCACAGTTGGCCCACGAACCGTAGTTTGGTCACCCCTGCTTTCGATGGTAAGGTGAGCATGGAACATCATGAACATTTCCACTCTGGAAGGTGGTTTGACCTTTTTGTGTTTTCAACCTCCAAAAACGCCGTTGCCATCTAAACAATATGGTCATCTGATAAAATATTTAGTATTTTTCACCCCCAAGCAATATTGTGTAAACAGCATTTAAAATAAAATGTTTCCCCGTGCCGTCTGCAGGGTTTGTACGGGTGTTCTTTAAGGAGTTTGACGATGTTGAAAATGCTAGAATTTGACTGTTTGAACACAACAAATAGGTATCAAGTCTAATTGTTAGCTGACTGGATAGAGAAAATAAAACATTCGTAGAGCTTAAAATTTAATAATCTGCTCGTCTGTTTTCACCAAAGAAATAATCAGACTATTGCACTATTTTAATGTAAAGCTTTTTTACTTTGCTGTACAGAGCCACTTGAAAATTTTAATAGCCTCATATTGCACATTGTTTTGAGGTTTTGTTTATACTTGCTGCTAATTAATGTATTTGCGTGCTAAAACGTGGACAGAAACTCCATCTATTTGGAAACGAGCAAACTACAAACAAGGTTCATGCTGGTGATTGAAATAATTGAAATGCTTCAATTTAAATGTGTTTTCAAGGTTAGAAAAACAGCTGAATTTTTGATAGAATGAATTTTAAAAACTAGCATGTTTGACTGAAGCCACATCGTTCATGTTTTTTATCCAGGAGCAGCAACCTCAAACCTTTAATTTAACAACATAGAAAGGATCTGAAGGTTGTCTTCAGATCATTTTTTCTTCTCTTACCTTTGATCAACATCACAGTTTTCTCCTCAAACCAGTCGTAAACTGAGAACAAACCTCATAAGAGTAAAACGTTTTAGTTTTCTCTTTCCTCTTCAGAGGAACTTTGAACCTCTGAAATTACTACCAACACGTCCCGCTTGTCAGATCATAATATCAATCAGTGGAAACACAGGTTTCCCTTTCCCTTTCTCTCAGCATGCACAGGCCTGCACCTTTCCTGCCCAAACCCAGTCCGAAGTAAAAACTTTCTAACAGCCACCTTCGTCTCGTATTTTTCAGATGGCAATCTTGATGTTATCAGAGGAGCACTTGATCCCACTCATTTTGACGTTTTACTTTGTTGTTGATACAGTGAAGAAGCCCAGAGGCACAAAACTGAAAGACAGAAAGTTATCTAGCTTTGACTGGAAACTGGCTTTAAAGGTGAATGTGTCGTGACATCTTCCTGTCAAAACAAAGAGGACAGTAAGTGGAAGAAGATGCTTCAGGATACCTGAACAGGACACCAAGATGCTTCAGGAACCCCCCCCCCCAAGAAAAAAAAACTTAAACAAAAAAACCTTCCCACATAAACTAAACTACGGGAGCCCTAAAGAGTAATACATGCATACATTTTATTTTCCCCGTTTTCCCGTGATAATGACATAATTTTCCCGTGATAATGACATAATTTTCCCGTGATAACGACATAACTCCGCTGTTTTCGCGTGATAACGAGTAATTTTTTTTCCTCCGTTTTCCCGTGATAATGAGATAATTAATTTGAGATCTCAAGGGCATTGCAATGCCCTGATGAAGGTCGATAGACCGAAAAATAAACTTGCGAAAAATACACTTGTTTGCATGGATCTAAGTGTGCACAGACTTTTTTCTTAGTTTTCTTGAGATCTCAAACTAATTATCTCGTTATGATAAAAAAAGAAAAACTAATTATGAATAAAATGTGCAATTTTGCAAAAAAAAATATTGTAAATTATTTTTAAAAAGTTATTTGACAAACATTTGTAAATTTAAGTTAAAAGTCAGCAAATATTTTCAATTCTACAATGAAAAAATGTTTTGAAAAATTCATGCTTTTTGATTTTTTAATTTTACAAATATTTCATGACAAAAATTCAGTTTTTTCCAATAGAAATTTGTCATTTTACAGGAAAGGTTGTTAATTATAATGAGGTTAATTTAAAAAAATTTGAATATAAATGAAATGTTCAATTTTACAAAAAAAAAGCCTTTTAAAAAAAAAAAAAAAAAAGTTATTTGATAACAAAAAAGGGTAAAAATTTTATAATAGTAATTTTAAGTTACAAAGTAGTGATTTTGACTGGATGACAACTCAATTTCACAACAAAAACTTACTTTTTTTCATTTACAATTTTACAAAAAAATGGACAGAGTTGCCTACATACACCTACAAAGTCATATTTTTTTTTTTCAAAAAGTGTTAAGTTGTCATTTTTATTTCTTTATTGAAACAATGAAGTAATTAAAGTTAGTTGTTTTTTTTTTGTGTGTGTGTGTGTGTGTTTTCTTTTTAAGTAGTGGTTTTGTGATAATTATAACCAAACCCAAAATAACTCTTTGCTGATTCTAAGGTTTGTAAATGTTTGTGTGGCTTATTAATGAATTATTGTTAAAGCTTTGCTGTGGTCGAGGATAATGGACGTCCACATTTGCAATCTGAGCTGATCAATAGATACTGAGGCTGAATGCTTAATTAAGTGCGCTCTCTCGCACAGTTTTCCTTTCGTTTCTGATCTGATCTTTTGTTTGATAGCTTTTATTCTCGGTTTAATTTTCCTCTCTTTTATCCACTAATATCTTTTTTTTTTAACCTGATAGAGGACTTTACCTCTTGTTCATCTTCAGCAGCTTTTCAAACCGTATGTTTGTGGAATCTGTCTCTCAAACAGGTGACCTTGCTCACATGGTGAATTAAAGCTTTGTCGTGTGGAAGAGGTAAATCATTCCAAATTCAGAGGATGTCAGATTTGTTTTGTTTTGATAAAAAAATGTAATGGCCACTGGAGTGCAAGGCCACGCCGGTAAATGGGTTTGTGCTGAGTCCTGAAATGACAAAGGCCACTTTTGTCATTCAAAGAGCACAAAGTTTTTCAGTTCTACTCTGCTTCTGTTCAAAGTTTTTGCTTTTCCACCACCTCTTCTCTGGCACTTGTTTAGGATTGACTGATGTACTACCATAACTGTCTGTATTCTATATTTTCTGTGTTAATAAAAAACAACAACTAAACATTGGATTTATTTAACAAAAAAAATAAAGCAAAGCATGTACTCCATTAGTGCTTCTATAGGATTTAACTGTTGTGGCCAGCTGTTGCTGATCACCTTGATATATTGATCATCTGAAGAAACATTCAGTTGTGTGTAAACACAACGCTAAGAGGGAAAGACATCAGCAGTGGAAGCAGTTATTGTTGCACTGAAAAAACTGAATAATCTGGAGTTCAGGAATCTGGAGTTCAGCATTGAAAGTGGAAAACAGTCAAGACAGTTATTTTTCCAGGAGTGAACATCCCAGCAGATAGACTTTATCAGGCTTCTCCCCAGCTTTTGAGACCAAAGCTCAAAAACACTGTAATATACTGAATATCAGCACAACGCTGAGCTTCTCTGCTTTCAGAATCCGTTGGAGTTACATCGATAGTGTAAACGGTTGAAGAGTTAAGGTAATTTGAAAAATGCATGTCGTTTCCTGTTGCCAGCGACAGCTCCAGTTTATTATTCACTATTCACTTAAAACAATTACTGGAGTGAAACTTGGCTAAACCAAGTCAGTCTGCGGTGTTTCTGCCACTCACTCAATGAGTCTGTCATTCACTTGGTTCAGCAACCGGCTGAGTCAGTCAGTGGAGCTGGTGGACCCGCGGAACCAGCGGAACCGAGAAGGACTCGGCTCCGCTAGCTTTGCGCTATTTCCATACGCCGCTGCCTGTTGTCACTTACGCCATTTGCAATCAGCATTAGCAGCTAGAGGATTCATATAAACTGTGAGAGTGGAGACGACAGACTCGTGATTCAGTAGGAAGATTCGAAGCATTAACCTGAGTAAATGAAGAACTGACCAGCTCTACTGGCGCCTCGATAACGGTGAGTGGGCATAGAGAGGGGAAGAAAGGATATGAGTTAACAAAAGTCGCAAGGAAGTAGATTAGTGCTTAAAATGGGTAGAAAAAAATGAATAAAATGATGGTCTATTTCACCACTGTCAAAACATGTCACAGGGGTCTCAGAAATCAATGGTGGCACCAGAGAAAAGGATGGTGGCGCCACACCACATCGTTATATGGTGGGAGAACCCTCTTTATAGTAAGAACTATGACGTCCCCCCAAAAGGGTTTCTGAAGCCACTCTTTCATCTTACTACACGGTGCCATGTTGGTAGGAGTTGATTCCACCCAACTATGGCAAATCCAAAAAATGGGCAAAAGGGCACATTTGTCCCTCCCCCCATTGAGGTGAAGGGGACAAAGATATATAACGTGGTACAAAAAATAAAAATATCTGGTATAAAAATATGTAAATATGTGGTTGTTGGAGGGCTGGACTGCAGGTCAGCCATAGCAGCAGGCATCTTACAGTGGCATCCACTCGACAGGTGCTGGTAAACACCAGGGTGGTCAGCTACCTGTGGGTTGACAAGAACTCACAGGCTGGGCTGAGGGGCAGCAGGTCCTTGTTTCAGATCAGGCAGCACTTGTTTTGCTCTTATTTATTTATTTCACATTTGCAATTTTTCAAGAAAAAAATGTAAATTTAGTACAAAAGCCTCAATTTCCCCCCTAAAAGTTGCAATTGTTGTGAATTTTGAGACTGATTGTATTTTATTAGTGTCCACTTACAACAAGGTTGTCTCCAGTTCTTCTGAGAGACCCCTGAGCACATGGCAAACCTAACAGTGGCAAGAAAAAACAACAAAAAGTCAAAATATTACAAAATTTGGCATTCTAAAATAAATATTTAAGGCCAAAATGTTGCCTGGATATAAAGTTTGAAATTTTATGACAAATTTGCATTTGATATTTTATCACAAAGTTGTTGTTTTGTTTTACAGCTTCTGATTGTACAACATTTTACTGCAAAAGTAGCATTTTTACAGCAATTTTTTAAAATATTTTATGGCAAAAATGCACTCTTTAACTCACAAAAGTTGTGATATTGCAAATGTTGCCAGTTTTACAAGAAAAAAAGTGATTTAAGGACAAAAAGTTGCATTTTTGATTGCCCAACCTACACTAGCAGCACCAAGAACTCCAAGTTTCGAGACTCCAAGTGTCTCTTAGAATCTACAGTCTTAAATCGAAGTAAAAATGAGGTTTGTTCCAAACAGAAACATCAGAAACCAGAATCTGGGACATAGCAAGAAACATGACAGCACAATAACTGTTGATGGTAACCCTGGCGACAATGTGGATCAGGATCAGAGGTTGACACCTCTGTTGGTAACCATGGTGACGGTGTGGCCTGGAATGAAATCCAGATTGAAAGGTGCTGACTTTTCTTGATCGTTGATGCTCGCTTCACCTGACTGGGCCGACCTGAAATTCGGAGGTTGGGCTGCTGACCCTGCTGACATGATGTTGGCGTCAGAGTCCCTCTTAAGTGCCTGCCACTGCTCTGATGAAAAGACTTGGCCTTGCTTTTGAACATGGGGGACTTCTTTTATTTCTCCTCTTTGTCATGCATTTGCAGTCCAAGCTGTTAAAAGCTTGTCAAGAACTCTTTTCCGAGCTGCTGGTTGCTGAAAAACGCCTCCCTTTCACAGCAACCTTTGCGGTGCGCGAGCCGGGAGTGTGAAGGTCTGGAGGTTTTTCTTGGCAGTTTGGCGTCTCTGTTGTTGTGGATGAGACAAAGATATGCTTCAAACAAAAGGCTCTCTCTGCACAGCAGAGGCACTTGTTAGACTGGTGGAGCTGTCGCTGATTAAAATGTTCAAGGACAGGATGAGCAAATACCCACTTATCTACTCGTCTTCTGCAACTTCTGCTTCCTGTTTGGGGGGCGGGGAGGGTACACCTGGACAGGTCAAGGCTACGAAGACGTCATTGATTCAACATGTTCCCTCAATTACAAATAATATGCAGTTACTTTTTTGCCCTCATAGATAATGGAAAAGGTTATGGTATTTTTATGGTATTTTCTTTCTTTTTTTTAAATGAAAGAGTACATGTCTGTGATTTTAAAATAAATTAAGGGAAACATTAACTATTTGCGCTTGGGCTTCGTGTCAAAATGATTCAACATCGAGACCAAAATCGACTCATTGATGCCGTTTCAGTGCTGACCATCCTGGTGTTTACCTGCACCTGTCCACCACATGCCACTGTGGGATGCCCGCTGGTGTGGCCGACCTGCAGTCTAACCCTCCGAGTTCACATATTTATATATTTTATACCAGATATTTCTATCATTTGTACCACATGTTACAAGGTTCTCCCTACCATATAACCATATCCTTTTGTCTAGCTCCACCATTGATTTTGTAGCCGACTTTGACATACTTTGATGCAGCGCCACTGTCAGTAGACCATCCTTTTGTTTGTTTTCTTTTTTTCTTTTTTCTTTTCTTTTCTACCTATTTTAAGCACCAATCTTCCATGTGACTTTTGTTCACTGACTACCCTCTTCCCATGTCTCTGCCCACTCGGTGCTATCGAGGTGCTGGTAGCGCTGGCTGGTTCTTTATGTACTCAGGTTAATGAGCCCAACCTTCCTATGTCTCCACTAACAGGGTTTATTTGAGTCTTGTGGCTGCTAACGCTAACAAAATGGCATGAGTGAGAGTGGACAGTGGCGTCGCGGAAATACTGCGGACTCAGGTGATTTCAGGCTGATACATACTCCACAAAAACAGAGAAATTTGTTCTGGTTCTCAATGCTGCGAGAACAAGAACAAAGTTCGTTCTGACCAGGACATATCATACTTCACGAGAAACTCTGGTGCAGAACTGCCAGAAAGACCCTCCCACTTCAGCACATGTATTGTACTGACTTATTCAGTGTTGAATAGGCAATAAATAAATAATTTGAACTGAAGAGTGATACTTAGTGATACTTTTTTTTGATACCAGAGTGTTAGAAATTCAGCGTACAGGAAGTTATTTTAGACATTAATGGTAGAAAACTCCAAAGCCAGGCGACGAGTCTTTAGTGGACAGTTGTCAGATATTCGTAGCTGCTGTCACAGATTGGGTTTTTACATGTTAAGTTTACGAAAAGTTTACCAAATAGTTCTCAAGAATCCAGTCTGGGTTTGACCTCTGACCTCCACATTCTTAAGAAAGTGCATCTTTGGCCATCATGAGCGGCTTAAACAGTGGTATTGATTTTTCGATACTTATAATTGACCTATTGTTACTTTTTAACAATTTTAAACAATTGAAATAATTGACATAATAAAGATTGTGCATGTTTGAAGTTTGCTCGTTTCATTCGTTTTTTGGTTTGACCAGGGATGGGCGGAATTAGCTCCAGGAACTCATGAGTGACATCACAGAGGGTTTCTCCAGGTCTCTTTTATTCAGCCTGTGTCCAGAGTCCATCCAGAATCGGGGGATTGACAAGTTGATTGATAGGAAACCAAAGCAGAAATCAATCGAACACAGACCTATGACTGCAGGTACTCGCCCTGTTAGCAATCTCAGAATGTCTCCGGGAGACCGCGATGCCACCAGGGAACCAAACAACAAAAGCCGACACGTTTCCTTGAAAGCCGAACCGCTCTGGGATGCTGCCCGGTGGACTCTGGAGCCCAGTAGAGCGTGGAACCGAGCCCTCACCCCCCCACCTCTGGCTCTGGTGAGTGAATTATGATTATCTGTGTGGTCAGGTCCAGAGAGGGCCGTTAACCAGGCCTGGCAGCGCCGCTTTGCCTTCGTGCCAACTCAAGTCAGCCATCCGATGTGCTAATGCAGTTCTGGCGCCTGGCAAACACTGAAATTCACTCTAATCCCCTCGCTTACATCAGAGCCGGCAGGAATTATGCCACCAGTCATGTGCTTGATTTAAAAATGAGGTCTGCTGCTGAGAGGCACCTGCACCCCTGAATCTGGCTTCTTCAACCCTCTTAGATGAAAATTAATCCATCAATCTGAATAAAAAAAATATGTTTAATCCTCCGCACTGAAGACTTAAGTGACTGGAGTTTTGTTGAGGAAAGAAGATCTACACGGTACCTCCAGGCTCACATTAGTAATTCATAAAAACACAGACCAGCAATGCTATTTTAGCTTGGCGGATGCCACCAGCTGCCCCTCCCATCATATGGAAACGGGTAAAAGCGCAGCGCCCAATCTGGCATTAGTGGTAACGTGATGATGCGCTTGGAGGATCTGGCCAGCCCAGTGTCCTTTCATAAGTCATTATGACTGTCCTGATTGATTCATTTTAGCGGAAACTTGAACTTGTGATAACTTATAATTAAGTGTTTAGTTTAAAACAGATGCTGTTTTGTTTTTTGTTTTGTTTTGTTTGGCTTTTCCTTCCCTAGTGTTCCACATTCAACACTTCAAGGAAATTTATTGAAGGACTTTTCATGTTTTCTGAGATTTTACAAAAGAGTTATTCAGTCACACAAACATTTACAAATTTTCAGTAGCAGTAATTTAGATTAGACTAGAAATAAAGCATGTTTATTCTACTCGAGATGGCAACAGTGTCATGAAGCCGTGGTGGATTCCTGAGGTTTCTGATATCGGAGACGAAATCTTATCAAACCATTTTTGCTTCATGTCTTGAATGCTTGGTTATGCTGCATTTGAAATGCAGAGAATTTGTCTCCACGGCTGAGATCCTGATTTTACCTGAAAGTTTCAAGATCACATGAATTACTCTATACCTTTACACCTCTTTAGATGTTTCCTTTATGGGTTTTATGATAATTAATGAGCGTTCTAGCCTGCGATCAATTGAAATTCAGTACACAATTGTGATCTATCTATCTATCTATCTATCTATCTATCTATCTATCTATCTATCTATCTATCTATCTATCTATCTATCTA
>JBAMYA010000021.1:1488989-1510964 GCA_037176975.1 Arrhamphus sclerolepis | reverse complement strand
ATATATGACATGTTTATTCATGTATTTTCACTACTTTTCGTCCTTAAAACGTCTTCAGGCCGATGCAATGAGAAGTCATCGCTCCTTTGTTTAGTCAGGATTAAAACAGGCTTTCAGCCAATGCCACCGTTGGTTTTAGGCTGGACCGCCGCCTCTTGGACCGCCACTGTAGACTTTTTCTTTTCTTGTTCTCTTTCAGCTTGCAGCTTAAATAAATAAAATTAAAAAAAAAAAAAAAAAAAAAAACAAGAAAAAAAGAAGGAACTGTTGAAAAGGAGATTTTTTTAAGATGCAATCTGGGCCGATGAGTAGTGCAGAAACAGTCATGTGAATGCTCCAGCGTTTCACTGCTCTCTGAGTGGACGTATATTTCTGACTTTAAGAGCCACCCGACTCTTTTTGTTGTGCTCCGTCTCTCCTCTTCTTGGCGTCCATCTTTTTCCACTGTTGCTAGGGTAACGCTCCAAACTTCACTGCTAATCCGCTCCGTATTGAGCTCATTACTGTCTCCTCCCGGCCGATCATGTCTGGGGGCCTCCTCCTCCTGATTATTATTATTATTTTTTTCATCTCCAGACTTCTGTGTGGTGACACAGCCGTCACTCATCCCTGCTCTGCTGTTTTTATTCCTTCTTTTTTGACCACTTCTCTGTATCCATAAGCTCTGACACTGAATTACCAACTTTGCAGGTGGTTGTGTTCAGCCTTGTAGCGACGTTGTTTAGACTTTAGACGCATCACATCAGTGTTTAAATGAGATGTCGGAACTCTCAGCGTGAGTTTTGTAAAGTCACTTTTTATGACCGGAAGTTTTCAATGTCTTCCGTAATGACCAGTTTCGACTAGTACTGAGCAGAAAGTTGTAATTTTATGTAAAAGACTTGTAGTTTTGTCATGATTTTACAACAAATATGTATAAATATATAATATGTCCAAATATAAGTTATGAATTTACAAGAAAAGATTGATAACTTTTTCCAAAAATGTCCATTTTTGTATACTTTGTAATTTCAAATGTGAAAGTTGAGATTTTATTAAAAAAAAAAATATTTTTTTATGACAAAGTTGCATTTTAAAAAATGTGTGATTTTATCTACTTTTAAATATTTTCTTGTAAAATTTCAAATTTGAGAAAACTGGAACTCTTTTCCAACATCTACAAATTTTTCAAGAATGAGACTTTTGTATTAAAGTCATAGTTAGAATTTCAAAATCAAGACTTTCTGTTGCAAAATACAAAATTTCTTTCACAAAAATGTAACTTTATCACTTGAAATTACAGTTTTTTTTGGTCATTTCATATCAACTTTCTTTCTGACATAAAATTACAATTTTATGTTGGAAAACATTTTATATAATTTCAACATTTTGGCCCTAAAATCAAGAATTTTTGTCAAAATTGACAAAATCCTGACTTTTTGTGAATCATGACTTCATGGCTTTAGTTTTTTTTTGTTTGTTAAAATGATGACGTTTAGGAGATTATTTTTTTTTCTTTTTTTACATAGAATCATGACTTTTCAACCAAAACTAGCTGAAATCATCCACCCGTACCGTCGAGATTCACACCAAATGGTGCGCTGCTGTCGTCTCATGGTCGTTTCATGTTTTGCAGGACTCCCACTGCTAGGCGGCGGAGGTGGACGTGTTGTTTTGTTTTGTTTTTTTTGTTTGTTTTTTTTTGCCCGTTTTTTTGATTGACAGCGTGACTAGAAGACTGAGCCAAATGAGGTAACTGATGAACATTTTTCTTCGGTTTCAGGAGCGTCTGCACTATGAGACTCTGAGTCAGCACTTGGGGAAGCTCGGCGAGGACGCCGGGAAGATGGTCCACCGAGTCATCGACCTGACCAGACCGGAGGATCTGGATGGTGAGCAGCCCGGCTCGCACACACACAAACACCAACATCTTTTTTTTTCCCTCCCAATTTTGGTTGCTTATCATGTTCTCCAGTCAGAAATCAACACAGATCAGTGAAAACAAAAGAGCCCAAAAGCGTAAAGAACGAAGAAGTTATGTCCTCACATACAGATGACTGAATGCTGGAACATGCAGGTATTCACCTTGTAAACAGGAAAGACAAATATTTATCGTACTCCTCAGAGAGCTGCAGTGAAGGACGCAAGAACAGCTAAACATTGATAAGTTCCACCCTCCACAGTTTTAAATTATTATTCCTGGCATGGAATCTCAATGAAAGATGAATTCTGCTCCTTTTGGTGTTTGTGACACAAAGTCCCGTCTAGTTCAAGTAAACAAAGCAAAGACAGGAAACAGTATTCTCACTTTCTGAGCTCAAGGAGACTTTTGATCAGGTCTTCACTGAGATGTATCCTCGCAGCTCTTGGCGGATAGTTAGAACAGGATGACACTGTGATGTCATCAGTGGACCAGCCTGAATGATCAGAACCACAGAGCATCCTCATGAGCATTTTACACATTTTCTACTGGATCAAGGTTCAGAATTGGTCTGGGCATTCCTTAATGTTCATAAAAGTGGACATTTTAACATGGAGGTAAATGGAGATGGTCTCTAGTGGACGGTAGAAGAACTGCAGCCTCTAGTGGTCAGTAGATGAACTACAGTCTCCCCCACTTGTGGGTGAGCTCAAGGTTTTTTTTTTGGAACATCAACTCTGACGCCTTCGTTAAACAGCATAACTGACATTTCAGAGCTGTATATCCTCCCGTTAAGTACTGAGGAGTACAGTCTGAATGTGGTCCAGTGACCCTCCAACCCACCTGGTCCTCATAAAACTCTGGTGTTTACAGATCCGGAGGAGCTGAGAGCTCATCCAGCTTTACTTTAGAGTCAGAGGAGTAAACACAGGAGCTGAGGTGGTGGATCTGTCCCGACTATAGCCAGAATATTTCATGTTTGTTTGCATCAGGATCTGAATGGACATCCTAGTCCACAAGGCCCGAATCATGTCTTCGTTTCTGTCTCTCAGGGAGCAGCATCGCCGAGGCGCGAGTGTTCAGGGAGTCGAGAGGCAGGAACAGCAGTGAGCCCCACATCAAGAGGCCCATGAATGCCTTCATGGTATGGGCCAAAGATGAGAGGAGGAAGATCCTGCAGACCTTCCCCGACATGCACAACTCCAACATCAGCAAGATCCTGGGTGAGATTTCACGGACTTCTCTGGACGCTCGTCCTTGTTTTCTAAGCCGAAACTGAGGCAGCACATTCAAACACGTACACATGTCAGACTTCCAGCATCAGCAGAAGATGTGGTTTTTATGGGAGCATGTTGGAGCTGGAGATAGAAGAGTAAGTATGTGACTCCAGTTTTTCCAGTTTACAAGTAAACACACAAGGTAGTGGTTCCTCACAGTGGTGCTAAAGTGCCAATGACTTTATTTTAGCTTATTCATTCTTTATTTTTTCTGCACCCATGGGGTGCAGAGTCGGGGACTACAAGCCTGCAACAATTAGCAGTACCACCACCACCACACAGGACACCACAAGGGACAGGACTGGATTCTATTCAGTTTTATTTATATAGCATCTATTTACAACAACGTTGTCTCTGGTTCTTCTGAGGAACCCAGATCATGACTCCCGAGCACATGGCAAAGCCTAATGGCGGTAAGAAACAACTCCCTCTAGGAAAGAAACCTGGACCAGGACCTGGATCACTTATAGAGGGGACCCTCCTGCTGATAACCAGCTGGGTAAAGGAAGACATGAGGAGGGAGACAGGACAGAGAGGATCAAGGACAGAGAGACGAGAGGAACTAAAACAACCAAATATCTGGGCTAAGAATATATAAATATATGGTGATTGGACTGCAGTTTGGCGATGCAAGCAGGCATCCCACAGTGGCATCCAGTCGACAGGTGCAGGAAAACACCAAGATGGTCAGAAGATGGATACCTTCTTCGAGTCCACAAAGACCCAGATCCAAAGGGACTGCTACCTGAACATTTGAAACAGAAGTTGAATTTGAAACAAATGCCAAACCTTAAGGAAATTATCAACATTTCACATGCTTCAAACTCCAGGCCAAATCCAGCCCACCACTTCATTAAAACTGGTCTTCATGCAAACACAATTAAACTGGTAAATAGAACATTTCTGAAAACATACTGAAGAGGGGGCAATGTTCATGTTGGTACTGATGTCAAAAAGTGGAAAACCTGAGGTGAGGAGAGCTCTCCAACAAAAATGAGCAGTCCCATAGAAGTTCAGAGTTTATTACAAAAAGTTGCTCATTTTTGTGAAAAAGTAGCGATTTTGCAAAATGTACTTTTTTTACAACAAAGATTTGTGATTTTAAATCAAGACGTTGCTATTATACAACATTTACAATTTTACATCAAAGCCAAGTTTATGAAAGAAATTGTGAATTTTCAAATGTTGATTTTTCACAAAAAAAAAAAAATTAAAATTAAAAAAAAGAAGTGGGGGCGTGTTTAAATTTGTGATTCAATGACAAAAAATTGGGGTTGTACAATAAAAGACTTGGTTTTAGAACAAAAAGTCTGTTTAACAACAAAAATTAGCCTTTTATTAAGAGGTGACTTATTTGCAACTAAATATTTATGTGATTTTGTGATTTTCAGTAAAAAGTCTCAATTTTATGATCAAAAGTTGGGATGAAAAGTCTCAATCTAGTGAAATTCACAATTTTCTATCAAAAAGTTGCTTTTTATTAAAAAGCAAAACTTTCTTTTATTGTAATTTTAGGTAAAAAGTAAAAATTTTACAATAGAAAGGTGTGTGATTTTTATAAAATGTGAGAATTCATTAAAAAAAAATTGTAAATTGTCATTTTATAGCAAAAGATTGTGATTTAAGGGCAAAATGTTGTGATTGTTGTATAGAATTATTGGTTTTAGAACAAAAAAAAAATAACAAGAAAAACAACAAAAGGACAAAGAATTCAAAGTGTGTCTGAGAATCTAAATTTTGGCTGAACATGAACAGGTTTGTCCAGAAACAGGATCTTAAGTAATGCATTCGTAAACCGAGTCCATGAACTAGTGGGAAAAACACCGCTGTAGTAAAAAAGAACTTCCTCTGATGTCCTCTGACAGATACCATGGTGATGATGTGGCCCTTGATCTACCAACACCTCTAAAAAGGAAAATTATGTTTTTTTTTATTTTTATTTATTCATTTTTATTCATAGAAAATAAAAGGAATCGGTTTCGAATCATGAATATTATCCCCTTGTAGATGGTTCGAACAACCCAATGACACCGTGTAGTGGATTCAGTCCAGGCTTCAGAAATAGACTTCACATGACTCTTTTTAAGGTGCGTCTCTGTGCTCACAATATTCCACAGTTCACAGGGTTTCCTACCAACAAGCAGCAGATTATGAGAAGGACTAATTTGTTTTTCATCCACATACAGAGTCTCCACTGTTTCACTTCTGCGATGATGGATGCATTTGCCTGAAAGCCATGTGGATTCCAACCTCTCCCATACAGATATCCATTCAGGCGCCGCTGAGCATGACGGTTGTTCATTAAACGTTCCTCAGGTGTTCAATGCAGCGAGTTCTCAGTGCGGATGCTGTTTTTTTGAGTGGTGGTCCTACAAAAAAACAAAAAAAAACAAACCTTCCTGAACTTACAGTGGCAAGAAAAAGCACACGAAATAGATTTAACTGATTCTGCATTGTTTTATTGTAATCTACGTCCACTGAACATTCATAGTTCTGGATGAAAAAGTAAGTGAACCCTTGGAGTTGATGTGTTTTAGAACCACCATCCTGCTCCTGTTGCCAAATTCAGCTGGTCAAACCCGCTTAGCCGCAGAGACTTCAACAACTCTGGATCGGAGCAGGAGGAGTTCTGGACCATTAACTCTTTCAGTTCAGTTCAATTCCATTGTATTTATGTAGCACCTATTTACAACAAAGTCGTCTCTAGGTCTTCTGAGAAACCCAGAGTATGACCCCTGAGCACATGGCAAAGCCTAATAGTGACAAGAAAAAACTCCCTCTTGGGAAGAAACCTGGACCAGGACCCAGCTCAGTTATAGGGGGGACCCTCCTGCTGATAACCAGCTGGGTAAAGGAAGACATGAGGAAGGAGACAGGACAGAGAGGATGAAGGACAGAGAGAAGAGAGGGACAAAAGTATATAGCTATACTACAAAAATATACAAACATCTGGTATAAAAATATATAAATATGTGAAAATATATAAATAGGTTGGAGGGTTGGACTGCTGGCCGGCCAAACCAGTGGGAATCCCACACTAGCATCCAGTTGACAGGTGCAGGTAAATGCCAGGATGGTCAGAAGATGGATGTCTTCTCCAAGTCCACAAATACCCAGATGTAGAGGGAGAAAAAGGAGTAGAGAGAAGAGAGTGAGACTAAGGAAGGTAGGCAATGTTGATTCTATTAAATGATTCAGGACAATCTGAGCAGAGATCACACAGACAGGGTGAAGATGCTCAGTGGACAATAGGACTCCCCCCAGCAGCCTAGACCTATAGCAGAATAAAGACTGAAACATACTCCACGAGAACAGAGAAATTTGTTCTTGCACTCGAGGCTGTGAGAACAAGAAAAAAGTTTGTTCTGACTGGGACATATCATACTTCATGAGAAACTCTGGTGCAGAACTCCCAGAAACACCCTCCCACTTCAGCACACATATTGTGAAATGTTAGAATATCAAGCCTACAACAAGTCACATTAAAACTTTAACATTTTTTTGACAGATGGGGAGGAAACATGTATATTTAAACCCTGCACTGGAAGCCAGTCACGCTACTGGGTATCCAATAACACCAGAAAAAGTTGATACATTTGTCATCAGTCACTTTTGACAAAAAAGTTGTCAAGAGGATTTGGAAACTCGCCAGATTTAGTGAGAAAGTTGGCAACACTGCCCGCACTTCCACGTTTCCACGCCCACTCCACTGTGATTGGTCATTTCTGACCAATCACATATTTGTCGGACACCGCACAAGAAAAAAGTTCTGCCCAGATGATGTGTCGAGAACAAGCTCCGAGAAGTCCCAAACCAGGGCTGCAAGAACAAAATGACGTCATTTTGTTCTTGCAGCTGCGAGAACAAGACCAAATTTCTTGGTTCTCGTGGAGGAGGTGGTCTAAGAGATTACAGAGTTAAAGGAAAGTCTTCCTCCTAACTTTAAATGTAACGAGGGAGTCTGCCTCCCAGATATACATATATAATAGACCATTCTAGACCTACGGACTATTGGAGTGTTCTATTAGTAGAACAGTATGGAACGATGAGATTTTTCAAATTTATTGGAGCTTTATCAGTTTACATGACAGTGTTTGTTGTTCACCGTGGCAGATATCCAGATCATTTTCTGGATCTTTTTAATCTTGTGTATCAAAGCCAGAAAAGAACCAGTGATTGTGTTTGTATGTGAATGTCTGCATACGTCGCATCATCTTCCAACATAATAACACAGATGGACAGTTTTAAAAACACGAAAAGTCATCTGCGTTTCCTGTGTCGCAGAAGGAGGAAGAGTTTGTGATGAACCATGATAAACAATCAACTTGGCAGATGTTGGGCTTTCCTGAAGAACATCAGCAAGGGAACATTAAACATTGTTTTAAACGCAACATAATGGTGAATGGTCATGTTAAGATGTCCACACTGGAAAAAAATCACATGATGAATAATCTACGAGGTCTACATGAACATTTCTGACAAAAAAAAACCCTGTGGTATAAATTTAAAACATAAACACAGTAGGTGTCTAAATGACCTGTGTTTCAAGTATGAGAGAAAAACTCAGTGTTTCATGTTTCAGGCTTCATGGGTCTAATTAATCTCTTCTACCAAAATACGTAGTTAAAAATATGATATTGTGATTGTTTGAATAAGCTGTCATTAGGTCACTCTCATTTCTGTAGACCAGAGGTGTCACATTCCATTTTATCCTGTGCCACATCATCACCATGGTTACTGTGAAAGTGCCACATCATCATCGTGGTTACCATCAAAGGTCCACCACATCACCATGGTTACAGTTAAAGGGGCAGATTGTTATTTATTTTATAAACCAGCTTTGTGAACTTTTGTTATACAATGTCTAATTTCACAAAATGGGTGATTTTTATCATAAAATTGAGGAATTTGTACTGAAATCACAATTTTTGGATTTTCTAAACACAAATTTGAAAAATACTGACTTAAAATAAATAAATAAATAAAAGATTTTGTTGTAAAAAGGTAAATTTTGCAATGTCACATCTTTATTGTCATATTATTGTCATAAAAATTCAAAGTTCACAAAGACTGTGAGCTTGGTCATAAAATTGAGGCTTTTTTGCCAAAATCTTTTTTTTTACTCGTAAAATCAGAAATTAAAGAAGAACAACTTTCTTTTGTAAAAAATTTTGTTGTGAAATTGTAAATTTTTAAAGATCAACAAAAGATTATCGTACAATCACAAGTGTCACAGGATTGTAAATTCAGACTTCCCGCTAGTTCCTGGACATAACGAAAGGTGAATTTTTGTGACAAAATCACAAATTTTGTGACTTCTATCACAAAAGACTTTTCTTGAATAATGGCAATTTTTTAAAAAAGTAGAATTTTTCGTACAAAGCAAATTTCTTTGTGAAATGTCAAATTTTGCAACATCAAGACTCTCTTCCAACAGCCAAGACTTTTTATTATACAATCACAAATTACTGAAAATATCAGCTTTTGTAACATTTTGACATAAAATCCCAACAGTTAAAATTGCTAATTTTGTATAATTTAAACTTTTTGTCCAAAAGTGAGAAATTTATCTTATAAAAAGGTTAATCTTATTACATCACGAGTTTTGACAAAAATGATCAACCTTTAGTTGTAAAATCTTTTTCAAACGTTTCCTAAATCCTGACTTTCTGACATAATGCAGCTGCTCTCCACCTCAGTTATTCCACTTTTTGATGTCAGAACTGAATCAAATGTTTCCTCAGAAATGTTCTAGTTCGAAGTTAATGATCGTCTTTTAACGCTGCCATGGAACAGATAAGAGGAAGCGGTGGCCCAGATGTGGCCTGTGGACCTTGAGCTCGACACCTACTGTCAACAGATGCTGATTGGACACTTCATCAGGTTCAGCTGTTGAGTGTTCAGAGATGATATTCTTAGTTGCTACAACTTGTTCCATCAGAATGCGTTTCCTTTAAGGTTACTTTTTTTTGGCAAACCCAGTCACGCTAAAATGTGTCCATCCATTGTGATCTCCAGGCTCTCGCTGGAAGGCCATGACAAATCAAGAGAAGCAGCCATACTACGAGGAGCAGGCTCGCTTGAGTAAGATCCACCTGGAGAAGTACCCCAACTACAAGTACAAGCCGCGGCCCAAGAGGACCTGCATCATCGACGGGAAGAAGCTGCGAATCGGAGAGTACAAGCAGATGATGCGTTCGCGCCGTCAGGAGATGAGGCAATTCTTCGTGGGGTGAGCGTAGTCGTCCACGGCAACAACATATCTCTGTAGTTTAATATTCATGTACTTCATTATTTTTACATTAAGTACAATATTTAAAAGGAATTTCTTTAAAAAGGTGATTGAATCAAATGTCAGGTCAACTAATACAACCAGGAACATAAATATTAGTTAAGGGATTATTGGCAATGTTGTCAGTCGATGAAGGGAACCAGATTTTGTGAAAATTTTAGCTGAATGGCGTCAGGCTGGAAGTTGTTTGAATCAGCTTTGACATCAACTGTGACTGAATGACATTTCTGTGGCAATCTCATAGAGATTGTGGTGGTTGGGGTCCATCTCATTTACAGATGTCAGTGCATCGAATGATAAAGGAAGTTATTCAAGAAGTAATGATACGTTTATCTGTCTAATGTTAGCTGCCAGCAGTGTTACCAAGGTTACATTATTCTAAGATATTAGTTGAGTGAGCACACCAGTTATTTATTTCTGCTGGGGGAAAAATAGCAACAATTGATGGATTCTGTTTACTTTGACGCTCTGATTACGTCACCTTGTTCATTGCTCTGTTTGGTTGTAGTGCTCATCGACTGTGTGCAGAGGTAGTTTGGCACCGCCTCCTGGATGAGGAGGTCCTGTGGCTTGTTTTCAGACCCTACATCTGTCCAGATGTGAATCTGATTTATCAGGCTAGGGAATAGGCAGATTAATTCAGGAATTTACAATGAATGATGGGGCGCTTATAGGTTCTTCCACCAATGCAGGTCCAGTTTTCAAACTTACAACTCGAACTTGTTCAAAACATTGCTCACCCAGTTGCTACAACCCATTATGTGGCCTTCAAAGGGCTGGGATTACTCTACCAACCACATATCTGGAACTGCAGTGGTTGAAATCACGTTTAGGTCGAACCGTCTTAGCTTTTTCAGTGTTTCTGGATTGCATTCACATCAGAGAGAAATCATGTCCATAATGTTGTTCAAGAACTCCAGTCGACATTTTAAATTCATGGTCAGTATTTATAAACTTCATCTGCTGTGTAACATAAAGCTGAATTGAGTAATGTGTTTCTGGAGAATAGACACCAGTTGGTACTCAGATCGCAAATTGATCCTGGTTGTGGACCACTGGACCACCTCTACACCTGCATTAAGGTCCTGGGGAGATCATAGGAGTTTACCAAACTAGTTCACAGGGTGTTTTGTGGACTGGTGGTTCTCCAGGAGTATCAGTTATTGTTACGGGTCCACTTTGGCATTTTAAGTCAGATTCATTTCCAGTTAGAGCTGGACTCCGTCAGGGCTGATTCTGTACAGAACTTTTATGGACAGAATTTCTAGGGGCAGGTAAGGACTTGAGGGGTTCCTGTTCAGTGAAGTCAGGATTTCGTCTCAGCTTTTTGCAGATGATGTGATCCTGTTTTTACCAGCTCTTATTGAAGGGGTCCATAGTCAAGTGTTAAGTGGTGGGGATGATAATCAGCACCTGGGAGTCTGAGGCTATGGTTCTCTGGGTCTTGTTCACGGATAAGGAAAGAATGGAGCAGGAGATTGACATCAGCATAGCTTCTGTAGGAATGCAAACTCTGTAGATATTTGCTCCTACCCTCACCTATGGTCATGAACTGCGGTAGATCTTTCATATCACAGATTAAAGCAGCTGAAGTAAGTTTCCTCTGTTGTGTGGCTGGACTCTCGCTTAGAGAATTAGGAGAGGTTCAGTCATCCAGAGTCTTTCTCCTCCACATGGAGAGGAGCCAGTGGAGGTTCATCTGGTCCAGATGTCTCCTGGACACATCCCTGTAACCTCAGCTTCAGGTTGGTTCAGAAAGAGTCCTCTAAGCGGAGATCTCTGGTGCCCTGGATTGATAAAACAGCTTGGACGTCTTCTCAGACAGAAAAATAATAATTCTAACAAAACCAGCTCATTTCAGCAGCTAAATATGTCATCTCCAGACGTATTGTTTTCTATCATCTCTTTGGGGAGTTTTAGTCATTTTAATCAAACTTTTCAAAAGCAGTTTTGAGCTATGTGGGAGGTCTTTTTTTCCTTTATGAGCATTCTGGGTTTGGAGTAACTGTGAGGGTTTATGGATCCGTCATGAAAGGTTTGGACCCTCAAGTGGTTCCCTCTGTGAAATACTTTAAACATTCAATGAAGAGCATTATCTTTTCTGGAGCATAGTCGAGGAAAACAGTGGCATTGTCCTAATGGGAACCAGTCGTGGACGCATTTAAAGCCGTCAGCGCTGAAGATGGATTTACCAGATTTACCGCAGCTTTTAATAGCTTGTCGTTTATTAAATTAGGACAATGCCTGGGCACTTGTGAGCTGTGAGCAGGGGGACGGGCCGCAGACGTACAGAGTGGAACATCAAATCTAAGCAGATGTTTGAGAGCGAGGCAGACGTCACATTTACCATGTGTGGTCAATACTCAGATTCCCTGGGCCTGGACTTCGACTTAAGGTCCCTGGCACAATCCGTAAAACTGGACCAGTTCTCTTTCAGAGAGTTTAACATGAAAATGAGTCTGTTGGAGCAGAAGTGGTTTTAGAGACAGAACACAGAACTGATTTACCTCCCTTCCCTCTCTGGAAGAGTTTTATAACAACAAAGTTCCATCTACCTGAGCTGAGCTCCTCCTAAATGACTTTTTCATACAAAGAAGAAAGATCAGTAGTTTCTGCTAAAATCAGACATTTCACAAAAAAAAAATTGAGTTATTAATTTAAATGTTTTTTTTTTTTGGTTGTAAAATACCAGCCTCTTTGTTGGAACTTTGAATTATTAGTAAATTGACAAAATAAAAACTAGTGGAAAAAGTGACTTTATCAAACTTTGTAAATCACAAACATTTACAAAATTGATATTTTGTATATATATATATATATATATATGTATATACATTACTTTTTTCATAAAAAGCTAATTTTTGTATTAAAATTGCCAATTTTGAAAGGGAACAACTTTTTATATTTCGACTTTTGTTGTGAAATCACGCGTTTTACAAAAATTGCAACTTTTCAATTTAAAATTTGACTTTGTTTCATAAAATATCAAATTTGAACTAATTTGCTGCTTTTCTTTTTTAGCTTTCTCGGCTTTAAACAACAGCTACCATGCTAGGTTATATCGTCATTGTGATTTTTCCCAAATCACAAGGTTTTTTTGTTAAAAAAATAAATAAAAATCATAAAATCACAAATTTACCAAAAATTGAAACTTTTTATCAATAAATTGAAACCATCCTAAAATTACAAATCTTCCATGTAAAATAGAAAATCTTTTGTAAAAGTACTTTTTTTTATTAAAAAAGAAAAAAAAACTTTTTGGTTGTAAAATTGCAAACCTTTGCTGCTCCTTTGCTTTAAAACAAAAACCCTAAATTCACAACTTGTTGTTATAAAGTTTCACATTTACAAGTTTGCTGCAAAATCACAACTTTTCGAAAATAAATTGAAGTTTGAAAATTTTGTATAATTGCAACTTTTTTTCCTATTATTGTTGCAAAAAATGGTTGTAAACATGATAACATAGTTTTCTTTTCTTGTATTTAACAGTTTCTTTTCTTCTGTCTATCCCGCGCTCTCAGGCCTCAGCCACCCATTTCCCTGAGTGGCAGTCAAGGAGGCGTAGGAGTTTACCCGGGCGCCATTGCCATGGCGACCACGGCCACGTCGTCCCCACACCTGACCTCTGACTGCTCCAGCAACTCAGCGAGCCCCGAGCCGACCGTGCCCGTCATCCAGAGTGTGTACGGCATCAAGTCTGAACCCGGTGTGGGCAAGGCAGGCAATGGAGCCGTGGGCGGAAACCTGGACCTGCCCGGTGACCCCACCAATGGAGATGACGACATGGACATGTACGAGGACTTCGAGGACGACCCAAAGTCAGACTATAGCAGCGACCATGAGACACGGGAGGCCGTCAGCGCCAACTGAGCAGGCTCAGGACAACGATGAGGTGTTGATAAAAATAATAAAATAAAAGAGAACAAAAAACTCCTGTTTATACATAAAGACGAATCCTGAGGACAGCTGATTAAAGACCACACTGAGCATGACCAGATGGGATTTTAAAACTGCCGACAGGCTTGGAGCGTCCTGGAACTGTATCGTGACAGATGCTCCGTCAGAGGAGAGAAGAAGACCTGTAAAAACATGTGAATGTCCAGGGACACGTTGACAATCTTAACAGGAGCCAATCACGAGGAGCGAATCAACAAACGTCGTGGCCGCATGGTTGGTAACGAGGATGCGTGAAGTTTGGAGTTCTTTGACAGCTATTTGGTCTTAAATGTTTAAGGAGTGTGTTGGTTTTCTTATTAAGTATTTAGTTTTTCTGACCTCTAGATGTCTCTGACAGATCTGGACTTTTTTGTTTTGTTTGTTTTTTTTTCTGACCTCTCTAGACGTCTCTGACAGGCCTGGACTGTTGGAACTTGAAATTTGGAAAGTTTTTAATATAAATGCCTAGCTCTCGTAATGTTATAGTCTTACTTTTCTTTCTTATAAGTTCAGTGCTACATCCTGTTTTTGTTTTTTCTGCTTACATACATTACTGTTTCTTCCTGTTTTCTTTTTTCTTTAATCCCAGCTCAGGTATGACGTGCCAGCTTGTGAATGTGTTTTGTTTTTTATTTTTTTCATTTTTATCATTTCAATTTAAGGAGAGTAGTGGGACTTTTCAGACTGTCAATGAACTAAAGGGAATAAAATCCCTAAAATTGTTTCTACGGTGGCAAAAAAAAAAAAAAAAAAAAGAGTATGAACCTTTGGAAGTAGCTTTTTTTCTGAAAGAATTTGACTTCAAATGTGATTTTATCTTCATGTGAGTGACAGTCACAGTCAGAGTACTGAGGAAAAAGTAAGTGAACCCATCCTACTTCTAGTTGAGCCTCGTATGTCGTCCTGATGTCTTCACAAATTTTGATGTCAACAAATTTTTAAAAATTCAAAATTTTTATTTAGGTCAAACTTTGGGTTTTTTCTTCTTCAAATCTGCGTAGAAATTATTTTATTTAACCTTTTTTTCTAAAATCATAATTTTTTTTTGCATAACAAATTTTGCTAAATCAGTTGGTGGACTTGTTTCTGTTAACATCATCTCAAATGAAGCCATTTGAGATAGCTTCATTTAACCAGGCTTAACTAATTTTGTGGTTATTCATAGATTTGAAACAAAAATATCTAACTGATGGCTGGGGTGAAATACAGCCTGACATCTCTGATTTAAGGTTAAAAAAAAAGCTTATAAGCAAAAAAAACCTTCCAGTGAGGAAGCACGGCGAGGGAAGCATCATGATGTTGGCTTATTTTGCTGTTTCAGGGCCTCAGAAGAAGATTAGATCACATTTTTATGGCAAATTAATGCAGAAAAACAGTTGATTCCAATGACTCACAAGCTCTGCCACTGTATTATTATTATTATTATTACTATCATTATTATTATTGTTATCATTATTATTATCATTATTATTGTTATTATTATTAAGTACGCAGATGTTGTTCAGATTTTCCTCAGATGTGCCAAACATTCACACTTACTTGGGATGTCGTAGTCTTAATTTCCACTGCTACAAACAAGTCTTACACACCAGCTGTTTTCCTTCATGAGCGTCTCTCCTATTCGCCCAATCAGAGGCAGCGCTTTCCTCCTGACCCAATCAGAGCCAGTCCTCTCCTCCTTCTGGCCCAATCAGAGGCAGCGCTTTCTTTCTGGCCCAATCATGGGCAGCGCTCCTGGAGGTAATGTCTTTGTTAGCGGACTGGAGAGTCCCCCCGTTGTTGTGCTTTCATGAACCACGATAACCTTAGTTTCTCGAGGCCAAACTCTTCCATCGTCAGTCAGAACCAACAAGTCGTCCTTTTGATCACGTTTACTGTGTTTAGATTCAAATATTTAGAGCATAGAGGGACCCCACAGAAATTGCACCTGTAAGTCAGAAATTGAGTCTTTCATGTGTATAAAGTCAGAATTTCATATCTTTTTCTTGCATTTTTTAAATTTTATGTTATAAAGTTTATAAAATCAGAATTATTTGGATGTTGAATTTCTGTTTTGTTATTATTATTGAAGATTTTTGACTTTGTAAATTAAAAGTGTGTTTATTTCAAATCCTTTACTTTATGAAGCTACAATGAATTTTTTCTACAATTTAAATCTTTTTCTGGCAAATGTTTTGACATAATTTAGAAATCAGAATATCAAAGTTTTGTTTTTAATTAGGGTAAGTCAATAAGATAAATTGAGAAAATTGATTTGCTTTTCCTGCAGATTTGAGAAATTATAAAGTTAGAAACAATTTCAAGATTTCCATCTATTTTCTTGTGAATTTATGAGATTATAAGTTTAAGTTTATAAACGAAGAATTTCTTAGTTTTCCCCACAAATATTTGAAAGTTTATACAGAGTTCCTGTTCCTTTTCCTAATTTTTTTCTTCATCTAAATTCATGAGTTTATGAAGTCAGAGTTCTGAAGGTTTTTTTTTAGGGGGTCAATTTTTTAAATTTAAAAAGTCAAAAATTACTTTTTTTAAAAAAAAAAAAAGGTTGTTTTTTTCTTATTTTTTCCCCCCAAATGTTTATGTTCATCAAGTGTTTTGTTTAATCTAAATTAATTAGTCTGTGAAGTTTCATAGTTGTTCCCTTCAGTTGTTAACAAAGAAGTCAACAAAGTAAAAGTTTTCTAAATTGCTAATAAGGTCAAACTTTCAGCCCTAAAAAGAGCCTAAAATGTCAAACTCTGCTTCTTCCTCTTCAAATCTGCATCTGAAAAAGCAGGAATTCAATTTTCCTTACACATTTTTGAGATTATAAAGGCAGAATGTTTTTTTTTCAACTCTACAGCATATTCTTTTTTTCTCATGATTTTTCCTTTTAATGGCCCTAAACATCTTTTTAAATAAACTACTCTCACAAAGTTTTACTTCTCGATCCTCAATCCATTCACTGTATTATGTTTAGAATATATATATATATGTATTCTCAACTTATTAATTTTTAAATGTCTTCTTCATGTGGGAAAAAATATGTCAAACTTAAAAAAAGATTTTAAAAGGTCTGTTATTTCAAAAAGAGAACCTTTTTTTTTTTTTTTAAAGATTAAAAGTCGGTAAAGTTGCGTAACTGTCCACCAGTCTTTCCAGTCCGACTCTACAGCTCTACGCTGACGATGCACGCTTGTTTGTCTTCTTTTCTTCAAATGTCACTTTCTGTTTCTGAAAACACACTCTGTTATTGCTCTGTAATTTTAAGACGCATTCTCTGCTGTTTTTCCAAACCTCTGACCTCTTCTCGACTATACCTGGTACTTTTTTTTTTGTTTTACTTTTTTTTTTTATACTTGGGATAGTGTTGCAAGCTGGGACTGAACATTTATTTATGCTCGTGCTGCAGGAAAAACCCTAATATGTATTCATTTCAGTTAGTGTCACACATCCTAAGCACTGGATATTAATTCAATATTGTTTTTTTCTTTGTGTTTTCTTTAGTTTTTTTTTAGTATTGACTAATGTGAAGATGTTGTTTGATTTAAAACATGATGAATTAGTCAGTAATGAATCCTGTTTTGGAGCCTTTAACACGCTGGGCGCCAGTAAAAATGCCATTTCTATAGAAATATTTCATCTATTTAAGTTGTTTTTTTGTTGTTGTTTTTTTTTGGGTTATTTGCAGCTCTGGTGTCGCCTGAAGTGGTCAGGTGACCTGTAATGTCACAGGTCTCTTGTCAGGAGACCTGTGACATTACAGGTGAGGTGTGGCCTGCAGCAGCAGCAGAACACTCTTTTAATGTCACAACTCCTTTTTTTTGTGATAAGTATTGTATTTGAAATTCAATTGTGCATTTTAACATTTCATTGTATTTATTAGCCAGCTTTGGCTCTAAAAAGTGTCAGTACAAACTTGGTGAGAAGGACAATCCAAAAAATATATATAAATGATTAAAAAAAAAGAAATAAAGACTTGAGATTTTCTGTATCAGACTGTCTTTTCTTCTTTTTAGTGGAAACAAGTTCAATCTAATTACATCTGGTTTGTTTTAATCCGTCTTTTATCCAGTTCATTTCAAGTCTGCACTCATGTGTGAGTTGTCGTGCCCCCTGTGAATGAAACTTTACGTTTGGTGTCCGATTTAGTTCATCTACATTTTTACATCACAAAATAAAAACCTAAAAAAGTCATTTGAGCCATTGCCACAAATTTAGCTCATTTCATTAAGATTTTTAAAAAGCATTTGTCATAATATTTTGTAAAAATGAAATTAATGTACTTGTTTGTTTCAACCATTTTTTTTTGTTTGTTTGTTTGTTTTTTAAGTGAAAGGATATTTTCCAGTTTCTTTAATTGTAAGCTCTTTACTCTTTAAGTGAGGAATTTCTTTTTTCTTTCACATTTGCAAGTTTAGAAGGTTATATCTCCTGAATATTTATTGCAAACTGAAAAGTCAATTTCCATTTTCAATATTGCATGAATATGAAATTAGAAGTCAGACGTTTTTCATGTCAGAATGTCAAATTTTGCAACATCAGACTGATTTTTTTTTTTCACAAATTTGAACATTTACAAAGCCAAAATTTCTGAACATTTTTCATAAAATTACAACATAAAAAATTTTAGAATGAGTTTTTTTCCCCTCAACTTTATTAAAGTCTGAATGTCAGAGTTTCATTTAAATTTGAGTTCAGTTATATAATTCTAATTATCTGGACATTTTTCATAAGAATCCAAATTAAAAAAAAGTTTTTTTCTTAATTTTTATCATAAAATTAATTAAACTAGTTTGTTTTACTTTGTTTAAAGTTTAAGTTTCAAAAGTCTGACTGCCTTACAAAATGTTCAAATTCACAAATTCATTGTCAATTTTTTTAATGTAAATGTTTGAATTAGCTGAATATTAAATATCACCATCTGAGTTTTCCCCAAAGGGAAATTTTATAAAATGAATTTTCCCAAATTTTTTTGTAAATGACGTGAATTTTTTTTAAAACTGGTGGAAAATCTTCAAAAATTGTGGGAAACATACAATAATGAACATAAGTGAGCATGTTAGAGGTGATGCCAACCAAAGAATCTGAAAATAATTTTTGTTGCACCTGAGATTCATGGATTTATGAGCTAAAAGTGTTCACAACAGCGCCCCCTAATGTTGGATTTTTGTCATATTTAGTACACAGCATCTTTGTGTCCATCTATGCGTAACCCTGACCGTACTGAAATTTCACTGGCCGCTGGTGGACAAACTTATTGACACTTTTTTCTGTTTTCGAAAAAACAAACAAACAAAAAACAAAACTGGAGGGTCATTTCCTGTTTTGTTTTGGGCTCTTTTGTGTGCTTTCATTTGTGTTGCTGAACTAATTTACATTCAATCCATGATCAAAATACTTTTATGACTTATACCTGTAAAACCTTTTATTTTAATTTTGGATAATAAAGACAATTTTGGGATTTGTGAGAATTCAAACAACAATATTTTTATCACTTAAACTATTCTATAACACAGTTTATAATTTGGGAAATGTTTACTTTCTGATATTAAAGTGCAGTATCTTTCCATTTTTATGATCTTTTACCATGTTAGACCCGGTCTTGGTCCATAAACACAATATTTTAAACACTCCAAAATGTAAAACTCCCTTCTTTGAGATTTTAAAGACTGCATTAATCACAGTTTATAATTTGAGAAACCTTCTTTTCTGATTCCAAAAATGCAAAAGTGGATTTCCCTGATTTTTTCAATTTATTTGACCACATTAAACCACAAAATTGAGAGTTTAATTCAATTAAATTTAATTTATCTAGTCTCTGTTTATAAGAAAGTCATCTCTAGTTTCTTCTAAGAAACCTAGATCATGACCCCTGAGCACATGGCAAAGCCTAACAGTGGACAGAAAAAACTTCCTCTAGGAAAGAAACCTGGACCAGGACCTGGATCAGTTATAGGGGGGGACTCTCCTGCTGAAAGCCAGCTGGGTAAAGGAAGACATGAGGAGGGAGACAGGACAGAGAGGATGAAGGACAGAGAGAAGAGAGGGACAAAAATATATAATGTACAAAAATACACAAATATCTGGAATAAAATATATAAATATGTGGTGGTCAGAGGGTCAGACTGCAGGTCAGTCACGCCAGTGGGCCTCAGTGGCATCCAGTCGACAGGTGCAGCTAAACGCCATGATAGTCAGAAGATGGAAGAACTGTTCAAACCTTTAAATCTTTATTGTTTAGTCTTAATTATCACAACAAACCCACAAATGCAGGGAATGTATCAGAGGTGGCACGCACACATGAAAGCTGAACAGTGGCAAGAAAAGACTCCCTTTTTAAGAAGAAACCTGGATCAGGACCCGGATCACTGGGGGGACCCTCCAGTTGGATAAAAAGAAGAAAAGGAGTCTTAAGGTGAACCAGACTGAAGCATGGAAACTTGGAACTCCCCCATCACTGCATCAGAAAATGTAGGCCCCCTCACTTAAACTCCAAATGTCGTTTCTGTGCTCAGAGTCGATCTGCAAACCAAACAGAAACCAGCAAGTGGAGGCAGAGCGTGCCCAGCTTTCAGGTATTTCTGCATGAATTTTTATTTCCACTGCTTTAAAACAGGCGCTCTGACTTTCCAGGGAGCTAATAATTTCCAACACAAGGCGCCCTGTTTCCAAAGCCGAGCTATTCCACTTGCTCTTTATGTTTTGGTGGCCCATTACAGTAAATGTGGCCTATTGTTCCACTGAGTGTGTAGGTGTGTGTGTGTATGTGTGTGTGTGTGTGTACGTGTATTCACACCGTGGCGCCGCAGCTTGTTGCAGCCAATCGTAGCATTGCAGACACAGAAATAGTGAGCTGAGCCACATGCAGCCACATCATAAATCTGATTGGAATTCCCAAATCAACTGTAGCGTCAGCCTGTGAGGGGCGCCGGCAAGTTTGTCATACTACTTTGTCAGCATGTGTGTGTGTGTGTGTGTGCACGGCTGTTTGAAATCATATTTGTCCTGCTGCCACGCTAATCTCGTTAAATAAGTCATCATAATTTACATTTCCCCTTTTCCTTTCTGCAGGATGAAAATTCAGCTGTTTGCAAGTTCACAGATTGTATGTGTGTGTGTGTGTGTGTGTGTGTGTGTGTGTGTGTGTGTGTGTGTGTGTGTGTGCATGAAAGTATCATTTCATAACTGTGTATCTATACTCACATTTATTGCTGAAAGACAAACGATTATTTTCCACTCAGCTAACAGCGAAGTTAATGCGCAACAACAGTAATAAAGAGGAAAGAAGTCAGAAGAACTGGACCCACTGTGAGGTCATCTGCAGCTGTAGTTCCTGGACTACAGTGGTCTACAACAAATACACTTTGAGTCCTGGATCTTATAGTGCTGTTTTTGCTGTAAAATGGTGAAACATTACAAAACTTTTATTGTGAGACAACGTCAAACTGAGAATTTTAACCTTCCATCCATTAACTTCCACTTATCAGAGTTTGTGTTCAGACCTTCTCCAGCTTGACCAGGAAGACACCAAGGCAATCCCAGACCACCACAAAGATTTGATCTCTCCAGAGTGTCCTGGGTCTGAGTTGTGGTCTACTCCCAGTTGAACATGTTTGAAACATCTCCCCATGAAGGCATCCAGGAGACATCCAGACTAGATGAACCTCGACTGGCTCGTCTCCTTGTGAAAGACAAAGACTCTACTCTGAGTCTCTGGATAACTGAACGTCTCCTTATAGCTCTAAACCAGTGTTCTTCAACCCTGGTCCTCAAGGCCCACTGTCCTGCATGTTTTAGATGTTTCCCTACTCAAACACACCTGCTCTAATTAGTGGCTCATTGACAGACTGGTGTAGACCTTGAAGACACGTTGATGGCCATCCAATCAAATGTTACTGAGCAGAGAAACATCTAGAACATGCAGGACAGTGAGCCTTGAGGACCAGGGTTGAAAAACACTGCTCTAAACAAGAGTCCAGGCACTCTACAGAGGAAACTCATTTCAGTCACTTGATTCTGCAATCTCATTCTCACTACCCACAGGTCATGACCAAATATGATGGTAGGAGCAAAGATCTTCCACAGTTAGAGTTTTTCTTGATTGCTTTGATGCAGCAGTCAACTCAAAATCCACATTTTCAGAATAGTTAACACCCAGGCCTTAGCAGTGACACTCATGGTCAAAATGACACATTTTGTTTGCTAAAGGCTCTAACCATGCCAAAATATTTAAAATATGCAACGAAGGCTAATTTTGGCTTCAAACAACACAACTTGCAAACAAGTTGGCTCTTCCAATCAATCATTATGTAATGGACAGCAAAATATAAAATACAGTCTTCAGTGTGAATCAGTGCACCATTGCTTGTCATTATAGCCTGTTACATAGCCATTTGTTGTCTTTTTACAGAGGCTCTGTCAAATTTGCTTTCTTGGAAAGAATCGGATCAAGAATCAGAAAATGCTTTCAAAGAGGGTTACCTCATTGTTGGGCCACCTCATAAAATTTGCCAGTTTATTTATACGTAAATTCAGACATGAATGTGAATGACAGGAGTTTGTTGTTTTGTTTTTCTCCCCTCTCCTTT